>JAUMHP010000026.1:1650740-1678279 GCA_032361065.1 Enteromius trimaculatus
AGCTGCCTTGGCGTAAAGTCATTAATTCATCTTCGGGAGCTCTCCCGGCGGTGGCATGTTCAAACACAGCACAAAACTGCTGGAGGAAGTTACGGAAAGAGGGGTAGGTCATGCACCTGCCATCCCAGGTAGCAGTAGCCCAGTCGAGAGCTCTCCCGGTGAGTAGTGAGCATACGAAGGCCACCTCGGATCCATCGGATAACACAGCGGTTGTTGGGCGATAAGGTTTGTGCACTGCATTAGGAATCCTTTACAGTGGCCGGCTGTTCCATCAAATTTCTCTGGGAGTGAAAGCCGAGGCATCAAGGCGGAAGCTGAAGCCAACATGGCAGGTGGCGGCTGCTGCAGTGGGGAGGACGCTGCAATGGCGGTCGCGGCGCTTCCAGTTTGGCTTGCGGTTAGTGCACGCATGGAGGTGACCAGTTCTTCAGTCAAAGCAGTAAGTTTTTCCAGCTGCTGATGGTTGGCGAGGAGTACGCTGGCTTGACTGGTAACTTCCTGAGCAAGCTGATCTACGACCGCTGGATCCTGTTGTGGCGAAGTTTTCTGTAATGAGGAGTCTGAGTCGAGCGGATCCATTTGCGTTTCTTTAATACAACAACAAACAGACAGGTCAAACTCACAGGCAGACGGGGCAATGAAGACAATCCAAAGGAGTAATAATGTCCAGGCACAGTTCGGGGCAGGCAGCAAGGTTCGTAGTCGAATAAACGAGGCAGAGTCGTACACAGTAAATCTAATAAGTTCAGAAAACTCTCGGGATTGCAGCATGGGTGACTAGCAAAACTTTGCAACGAGTTAGTTCTGTTAGTGCTGTGGTGTGGGCGGTGGTTGGAGCAGGCTGGCTGGCCTTAGCTGAGATACTTTGAGATACTTGCATGTTTCACATGAGAGGATAAAGGTTGTAGTGTCATTTAAATTCCTTCAGTATGAACATCTGCTTTGGTGGACATTTGACAGGGGTTCCATTCTGACCACTGGGACTGTTCAATTTCTGTAATCTAATCCCAGCCTTGACATATTTTAACCCAGGACAGTAAGTGACAGTAAAATTTAAGCAAAACAGAAGAACAGTGAACAATGAACTTGTCTCGGATTGAGTCTTGAGTTACAAACTTTCTGATCACTAAATACTGTGAAAGAACGGTCAGTGACCATGAATACTAATGATTAGAACACCAGTGTGGCGAACGAGTTTGGCGTTCAGCTCGGTCCCGGCCTGCCCCTCAAAAAAAGCTTGAGAGGTCTGCAGCCAAATTCACTGCCCCCCCCCCCCAAATGAGCATGGAGAGAGGGTGCTGGACGAAAATTTTTTTCTTTTTTTTTTTTTTTAGACAGCTGGGCTGGATGGTCGGAGACCTGTTGAAAAAGCAGAGACAAGTTTAGAGTGAGGTAAAATTTTAGTAGATGAAAAGTAATTAAAATGAGGACTCATGGGAAGGTTGGGCGGGAATTTGGGCTAGTGGGAAGGTATGGTTAGGGGAGCCTTTGCGGAGGCAGGATGGAAGAGAAAAGACCTCTGCGGAGATAGGGAGTTGGGGAAGCCTCTGCGGAGACGGATGAAACTTTGGAGAAGGTTGAGAATTTCCAGTACTGGGGAATTGGGAATTGGGAAGCCTTTGCGGAGGCGGGCGAAACCTTAATGAAGGTGATGAGCCTTCATGATTTGGAGAATTTGGAGAATCTCTGCAGAGATGGGATAGAGTAGAAAAGACCTCTGCGGAGGAAGGGAAGGGGGAAAGCCTCTGCGGGGGCAGGCGGAAACGTCTGCGAGGGGGGTGGGGGGGTATGGGGAGCCTCACGGAGGCTGGGATAGAAAAGGGACCTCGGTGGAGGTTAGAGAAGGTCTGGAGGTTTAAGGTATACCTGGTTGGCTTTTGGAAGGGCTGGTCGGGGTTCTTATGGCTTGGAGAATGGATGCTGGGTCTGAGCGGATGAATGGTTTTTTTTTTTAAGGCTTCGGACGACCAGCAGCTGAGGGTTTGGATTTGGTTGGGAGCAAGGCCTCTTGCTCTCAGCTGCTCCGATCCTACCATCAGTTACGATAGAAGCCTCCAAAACCTATTGAGGGGGCGGCGTCGGTGAATAGTTGGATGTCTATGGGGTTGGCTATGCGATCTTTATAGAGGAACGAATGGCTGTTCCTTTGGGAAAGGAAGGAGACGCAGAGCTGCAGTTCATTCATGCAGGGACCTGACAGGGGCAGGGCTTGACATTGGCAAGCGCCCACCCGCCAAATGCAGGTAAAATTCGGCTGTGGCGGGTAAAAACTTTAGTCTCACGAGCCACTTTGGCGGGTAGCTTATTCATTGGTATGACAATATATTTTTGTTGTAGTTTTCTCTAAAGGCATCTGATATAATAGATGCATTGCAATGTAATATTACGCACAAAACTCCCATGAGTAAACTCCCCGATACAACTTGTTTAGAACGTGCATTAACGTCTCTGTTAGCAGTGATAACCTGCCGACGACATGTCTGACTCATGAACAAAGTTTTTTTTAAGTTGGACAGGGCTCGCAAAATTGCTAGCCTGACGTCCCGGGGCTATCCAGTCGCTTCCAGTCGGGCTACGTTACCAAATTCCATCTCAGCCCGCCCTGACCGTCAGGCTATCATATAGGGAGGAAAAATATATTTAAATGCTTTTGCATTCTTTCACAAATATGTTTGGGTAATTATGTAAATTTCGAGCATCGGGGAGCCACTGTCAATTAGGTTAAGTATTGAAATCGCATTTGAGTTCAAGCTTGTTTTTTACTTTCACTTTGTGATCGCGCGAATTGTGTATGGACGGTTTCATCGGGCGCACGCGCCTGGACCGAAGTTAACTAGTCTGTTATATTGGTTTATCGGTCTAAACATGAACACACATATTATATATAGTATAAATATAGGCTGATTATTAAAAAAAGATAAACACAGAGCAGTGTAAACACACGACACACGTTCCCGCATCTACGCCGGCGTGCGCGCTCGCCTATGTTTGAGGTTTAATACAAATAATCAGAATTGATGGACAAATAGGCTATATCAGGGAAAAATACATCAGCGCAACTCGGCCCAGAGAAAGGAAAAGCCCGTGGGGAAAGCCCGCTTTTATTATTTACTGTAAGGAAGGCGTTCGCTAATGTCAACAGATGAGAGCATCAGCGCAAACGGGGTAAAAAGAGCCGTTATAACACATTCGCGCTGATGTGACGGAGCCCTACCAGAACCAGAGCATCCATTCTAAATATCTGCCCGAACCCAGCCCGTCTTTGTCTTGGGCTTCCTCTTTCCGACATTCCGTTTGTTTGGCATGCTCAGTTTTGCTTCCCCGGGGTGTGCAGGTAGGGTGGAACTATTCAATCACTGTATATTATGGTGAATGGGTTGACGTTCATTCGTACTATTTTTAGTCTGATTAGAGCGGTACTGACGGGGTCTGGATTGCGGTGAAGTTGCGGCGGAGTTTACTCTAAAGGTATGTGGGGTATCTGTTGTAAACTGTCGACCATTTGAGGCAGGGGTATTTATTGTCCTCTGTTCAGCAAATTAGTAACAAGCGAGTGCGTGGGTGACACGCCAGCGCATTCGGGCCATGATGTGCGTGAGAGCAGTTATATAGCGTTCTATGGGCTTCAGTCAACCCGACCCGTAAGTATGCTTCTTATTATGGAATATGGGGCTAAATAGTTTTTTAATGTGTTGCTGTTTTTATTATGGAGAGAAGAAACCGGAATATCAGATCTCTCGTTTAGAGCACTGGGGATGGGAGAGGAGATTGGATGCGATTAGGGTGGTCCCGTCTAGTTTTTCTTTAGGGAGGGAAGCTTAATTATTCGAGATTAATGCCCAAAAATTTTATGCATGTGGATGGGCCCAACGTTTTTCTTAGGCTATTGGGATTCCTAGGTGGTTGCAAACTTTGAGGACAGAGGACTGCGGGCTGGGCGTGGGAGGGTGGAATGAAAATCGTCTAGGAGGTGGATTTGTTAGTTTGTTATTATGAAGTATCCAGCATATGGCTTCGGAGAGCATGTCAAATATTTTAGGACTGCTTTTGTGTCTGAAAATGAGGCGGACGGCGAAGTAAAATTGATTTCGCCATTGGATGCCAAAAGTCAGGGTGAATAGGCATGACTTTGAAGGCGGGTGTGATGTCGACTTTGGCCATCCAAGCCCCTTTGCCAACTCGTTTAATCAATTCAATGGCTTGGTCTGCGCTGTGGTAGAGGAGGGAGAATTATTCTAGGGGGATCAGGCTGTTAATACTAGGATTGGGAGAATTATGCTGGAAGGAAAGATCGATAATTAAGCGTTTCTTTCCTGAGAAAGGTCAACAAATATGTGTTGGTATCTTATTGGAAAGATACCATATGGATTTAGAGTGGGCCATCCTGCAGAAAGAAACAGATAAGGAGGAATTAGCATGGAGATCAAAGGCATTGTGTTCATCAAGTTCTGGTAGATGTTGGGGCGAGCAGCGATGAGAAGGCGAGAAGAGGGCAGTTATAAAAATAGAAGGGACCTTGGCTAACTTTTTAATAATGAGAGCATCCACGGAGTCGGGATCTGTGGTGGTGAATTGGGACAAAATGTGGGACTAAGTAGGGATGGAATCCTTGTGTTAAACCTGATAACAGATAATGGGAGAAGTTAGGATCAGAATGGGATGGCAATTCATTGGACAGAATAGAAACATTGGTGGGAGACATAATTAATTAATTATTATTATTATTTTTTTAATTTATTTATTTTTTTATTTCTTTTTATTATTTCTTTTTTTATATAAATATAAATTGAGTGCAGAGCAGATTAACTTATTAATTAAAGAATTGGGCACAATGGGGGTAAAGCTTGAGATAGAGAACCTCTGCGGAGAAGGAGAAAAACCGGGGAATTAGTTAAACAGTTCTGGTCAGTAAAAATTATATATGTTCTGACAACATGAACCGTTGGTAAAATAAATCGATGGCTAAATAAATAAATGAACCTAAAAAAAGGGTGAATTGGTGCGTAGAATACGTTACGTGACCGTGGGGAAGTAAAAGGAAATGCCGTGCTGACGGCGCCAATTCAGCGCTGCCTTGTTGCTTGCGACTGGGAAGATACAACGCTGGGCTTGTTTTGCTTCTGGGCTGAGGGAATAATGGCGGCGGGGGCCGGCAATTGGTGAGTAATGTGGTTTCTTTCTCTTGGATTACTTTGGCGGCATGCGGCCTCAAATCGGAAGCTACGGTCTCTCGTGGGGATTCAGGCTGGCTGGCTGGAAGGAGCGCTGGGTCCTTTTGGCGTTTCACTGGGGAAGTTGTGATCCGTGTTATTGTGGTCTCTGCTAGCCGCCGGGCTCTCGGTTGTGCTTGAGGCAGTAGCAGTTTGTTGGAAGGCAGGCTGGAGGATCGGAATTCTCATGGAGGAATGTTAGGAAGACGAGTCAAAGTAAGACGTTGGGTTTGTAGAATGTGTCTTCGGCCATGCGATCCGAAGAATGCACGAAAGCGAGATGTGGAAAAGAGAAAAGCAGGGATGTTTATAGTGAAGGGAAAAGATTTGATTGGGTGTGAATTAACGAGGAGATAATTATAGGATGGGCTACCAGCCGTGCGCGATTGACTCATCCAGCGATCTTCTCGAAATGATGTTTATTTGCAAAAACATCCACTTACATGAGAAACATCCTAGGAGGTGTTCAAAGAAGTTGAAAAAAGAATACATAAGCAAATATTTGAATGTGATCTGTCAGGTCTATAATAGCATTAACAATAATCAATTGAATTTGTGCTTTTGTCTGAGTGGCATATGGGGTATGGATCCATACCATCAAATTTTGGATCTCTGCAATTAACAGATTTTCACACCTAGACAACCGAGCCACATACACTGAAGCAAACAATAATTAAGGATTGATTATGCCAACCCCAATGGGAAAAAAAAAACAAAAAAAAACCCCACACACACAAACACAATAAAAAGCAAGCCTCACAAGTTCCTGCCCTGTGTCTCTATTAACATGGCAAAGAAGACTGTGCCAGTGGTGCTTCTCTTGCTGGTGGTTTATGGGGTCTGTGTGCCATCTTCATCCCAAGTCTGTAGCCGGCTTGGTCAGCCTGCCCTTCCAATATTTTCTGTGCAAAAAGACATCAATATCGGGGCAATTTTCTCATTACATACAGGTGCTCTCCTAAAGATGCATACTTTTACTTTCAAACCAGAGCCAACAACATGCATCAGGTTTGTATAAAAATAAAAGTAACACTTAGGTAACAATAAGGCTCATTGGTTAACATTAGTTAACAACATTAGTTAACATGGATTACGAATTAGCAGTACTTCTACATCATTTATTAATTTTAGTTAATGCTAATTTCAACATTTAATAATGCATTACTAAAATCATAAGTTGTGTTTCTTAAGATTAGTGCATTGTGAGCTAACATGAACTAACAATGAATGATAGTATTTATATTCACTAACGTTAAATAAGGTTGCTAAATACTGTAATAAATATGTTGTTTATTGTTTGTTCATGTTAGTTAATACAATTATGCCACCTTATTGTAAGTGTTACCAAAATAACTCTTTGAAACCAAGCATTATGAAAAACAGTTGAACACGATTCTGAGAATTCTTTGCTGAATGTTAATACATACGTACAGTAACTAATGCTTTACTAATGCTGATCTTTACAGCTTCAACTTGCGTGAGTTTAAATTTGCCCAGACATTGATTTTTGCCATTGAGGAGATCAATAACAGCACACAGCTTTTGCCTGGTGTTTCTTTGGGCTTTAATATATATGATTCATGTAGTTCTACAGCTGTGACTATCCTAACAGGCATGGCTTTGATGAATGGTTATGAAGAGACTTTAAGTGATACATCCTGCTCTAGACCACCAGCTGTTCATGCCATTGTTGGAGAATCAAACTCTTCTCCCACCATTGGTTTGGCATCTTTAGTTGGTCCATTCAGCTTACCTATTGTGAGAACCCTTACTTATCTGCTGATTTTTATCATGTTGAATAAGTGTATGATGAACAACCAGAATATGCACCAAAACATATGTTTAAAGGCATATTGAACTAACTGAAACCGATTATTGTAAATATAGAAATCAATGTGTTAAACTGTTTAGGTTGTAGCAATATGTTTATAACAGTTATCATATTTGTGTAGTGATGTATTGCTTTTGTTCTGTTCGTTTTAAAATAATACATAGACTGTATAACGGATTAAAAAAAAAAAGTTCTATGTTTAATATTCTCTGCTTTTTTTTTGTTGCAGATCAGCCATTTTGCAACATGTGCATGCCTGAGTAACAGAAAAAGGTATCCATCCTTCTTCAGAACGATACCCAGTGATTATTATCAAAGCAGAGCTCTGGCTCAGCTTGTCAAGCACTTTGGTTGGACCTGGGTTGGGACAGTCAGGAGTCGCAGTGACTATGGTAATAATGGCTTTGCAGCATTTGAGGAGGCTGCAAAACAAGAGGGTGTTTGCATTGAATACTCAGAGGCTGTATTTAAAACTGATCCACAGGAGCAGCTCTTAAAGACAGTGGAAATAATAAAGAAGGGCACAGCCAGGGTAGTGTTGGCTTTTATTGCATTAGGAGACTTTGTTCCCCTCTTGAAAGTAATTGCACAACACAACATCACAGGATTACAATGGGTTGGCAGTGAATCCTGGATTACTTCTCGAATTCTTGCACAAACAAAGGAATACCATTTTCTTTCTGGAGCAGTAGGCTTTGCTGTAGCAAATGCCAAACTTGATGGTCTGCGAGATTTCCTAATGAATGTGCACATTGATCAAGAACCACACAATGAACTGTTAAAAGAATTCTGGGAAACAGCTTTTCAGTGTTCTTTCAGAACCAGTGGTAGTGGTGCCTGTACTGGTTCAGAGAAACTCTCTGAGCTGCAAAACGAATATACTGATGTGTCAGAGCTACGAATAGCAAATAAAGTGTACACTGCAGTGTATGCCATTGCCAATACACTACATAACATATTAAAAGACATCAACTCATCCACCAACAGCAGCAAAGGAGAACGGCCAACACCTCAAAAGGTATCTGAAGTACATAAAATAGCATTAGAAAAATAAGAACAAATTACAATATAAATAATGGATCAATCCTCTCAGGTGTTAGAGTATATGGGACGTGTGAAATTCACCATCAAAACAGGTGAAGAAATCTTCTTTGATGCACGTGGTGATCCAGTGGCAAGATATGATCTGGTTAACTGGCAACATGCTGAGAATGGAGGTCTGCAGTTTAAACATGTGGGTGTCTATGATAGCTCATTGCCTTTTGAGCAACGTCTTCAAGTCAATCAGAAACACATTCTGTGGGCAGGGAACAGTGGACAGGTACATAGATACTAGCACATTGAGAGCATGTGAAATATGTTAAAATCATGAAAGCACAGGCATTAAGAACAAAGATTTTACACAGGTAAAAGATAATAATATTATATATGCCATCATATTTTCTTATAGTTGCCTGTGTCCGTGTGCAGTAAGAGTTGCCCCCCTGGAACTAGGAAGGCTGTGCAAAAAGGACGACCTGTTTGCTGTTATGACTGTATTCCATGTGCTGAAGGAGAAATCAGTAACAACACGGGTAAAGCACACACTGGATAATTCTCATTAATCAAATGATTTTACCATGCACTTTTCCATTCAGTAATCATTCCTTGAAATTCTTTCACAGATTCTAGTGACTGCTTTCCTTGTGATTTGGAGTACTGGTCAAATGAAAGCAAAGACAGATGTGAATTAAAAGTAGTTGAATTCCTTTCCTATACAGAAATCATGGGGATGGTGCTTTGTATTTTTTCCTTTGTTGGGGTGCTACTAACAACAATTGTTTCTTTTCTGTTTTATTTTCATAAAGAAACACCTATTGTTAGAGCCAACAACTCAGAGCTGAGCTTCCTGCTCCTCTTCTCATTGACTTTGTGTTTTCTCTGTTCACTTACTTTCATTGGTCGACCTACTGAATGGTCCTGTATTTTACGTCACACAGCATTTGGGATTACTTTTGTTCTCTGTATCTCCTGCATTCTGGGGAAAACTATAGTAGTTTTAATGGCCTTTAAGGCTACAATTCCAGGAAATAACATCATGAAATGGTTTGGGCCTCTTCAACAGATAATTAGTGTTGTTTCTTTAACCTTAATACAAGTGATTATTTGTTTGCTTTGGTTAACAATATCCCCCCCTTACCCATTTATGAATTTCAGTTATTACAGAGAGAAGATCATCCTAGAATGTAACTTAGGTTCAGCTCTTGGTTTTTGGGTTTCTTTTGGATATACTGGCTTGCTATCAATCTTCTGTTTTGTTTTAGCTTTTCTTGCTCGTAAGCTCCCTGATAACTTCAACGAGGCCAAGTTCATCACATTCAGTATGCTCATATTCTGTTCAGTCTGGCTCACATTTATTCCAGCTTATGTCAGTTCTCCTGGTAAATTTACTGTAGCTGTGGAGATATTTGCTATTTTAGCTTCAAGTTTCGGTTTACTGTTTTGCATATTTGCTCTAAAATGTTACATAATTGTACTAAAACCAGAGAAGAACACAAAGAAGCAAATGATGGGGAAATCTTCACCTAAAACACTTTAAACACACAAATAAACATTTAAATGAACAACATATCTGTATAAAGCAACAGGGAACCCTGGTGGGATTAGTAAATATCTTATCTCACAGTAAACTGTAAAAATGACAGTCTATGTGATTTTGGGTACTAATTATAGTTTTAATTTCATTATTATTGCCTGATCTGACAAAAAAAAGAAAAAAGAAAAAAGAAAAACAAAATTACACTTATACCTTTTGAACTGGTAAAATCTGTTTCCATCATGTTAAATCTACATGGTCATATGACATAAAAATACATTGGTGCACTTTTTTGAGAGACACAAAATACATACCAACAAGTAATGCAGTAAAACTGACACCTTTTATTCCTTTCCACACAAATGTACAGTTTAGATTAATAAAGCGATGACTTCAAAACAATATTATACTGGGAGATTTAAAATTGTTGCTTTTGAACACTAATATCTTCATATTTCATAGACGGTAGGTTATTTCAGTTGCTTATGCAGTACGGAGAGTTTGCATCCCGTGTAACTACAGTTTGACAAAACAGTTCAAATATGTGTAAAAGGCAGTTAAAATGGCATGTGCAGGGTATATTTCCAACACGATAGAGCTCTCTGAGGGTGCCGGTCATGCCGACGTGATCGAGGTCTTTTTTTATCTTATCAGTGCAAAAGTCTCTAAAAATACTCTGTTGACTTTGGTCACACAAGTGTTATACACCATTCGAATCTGTTAGATGCCTACTTTTTTTGGAGTACACACTCAGTAACAACAAAAGTGTGCGCGTTTGGAAAATAAGGACAATTAAAAGTGCACACGTCACTAGAATGAACTGAAACTCAGTGAAAACATGACACACAGACATAAGACACATATCTATAGAAAGCTTGAAGTGTAAATATTCTTTGATAAAGTAATCAGTAAGTAACCAACACTATACTGAGTTTCTCAATCTGATCTCATTATTTTTAATGCGACCACACCCACGAGCTACTTTTTCTTTGTTATTACAATCATCCATGTGAAACCCGCGCAGCATGTAAACCCCCAAATCAGCTCTAGTGCACAAAGCGGATTCATCTAGCTTCTGGAAGAAGGGAGGAATCACACAGCACTTACTTCAGTAAAGACGCACTATAAGATAACAGGTCAAAGACTGCTGAAAGGAATGACAGATGAATTTACTTCAAGATGTGGCACGCATGCTGAGCCAGCCACTTTTAGCAACAGTCCACGGATATTTTAATTCTGAACTGCACCAACACATACCTATATCAACATAATAAAAATGTTTCAGGGTTCACATATTGTACATGTGTTTTAGCGCCACTCAGTGGACATTTCTCTTTGAAGTTGTGACGAAATTTGCAATAAGGCACATAAATTTGTGTTTTGCTCAAAAAGTGCACAGATATTTTTATGAGGCCAGGTTGTGTGCAATGATATCTACACAAAACAAGCACTACTTTCATTGCTGTCTGACCCATTAGTTCTGCTCTCCACAGGCTGTGAAAGGCTCTGCAGTGTAGGCCGGGTTAGCACTAGACACAGTGGACTCTCAGTGACCATCTCCATCACAGCCATGTTCTGGATCTGCGTTATGTATTTCCTAATAAAAAAGGACATTGACTTCTTACAGTTAAAAAATGGAAATTTCAATTGAAAGCTTGTCTTTGAACAGCTAACGAAATCATATAGCTGTTTGTTTGTATTGTGACTGAAATATATATATAAACAAGCTTGTACAGTACCTCTTATGTGCGCAATATGTGTTGTACCACATAATATGCTGCAGAATTCAGATTTCAAGTTCAATATGGTTGTGAAACACTACTGACAACTCATATCAGAAAAAGAGAAATAGGAAATAAAACTACTGAGTCCTACTTTTAAATGGGATTTTCCGTGAAAAGCTGAAATTTCACCTGAAATTAAACATGACCAAGCACTGCCATCATGTGGCTTAAACTATTTAGTAATTGCAGGTAAATAAATAAGTAAATAAATAAATAAAAAAATGTTTCTGATCAGGGCATAAACACACTATTGCAAGGTCACTATGTAAATGACTTGAACTGAACATTTGAGCATTGAACATTTCACACCTTTTATCAGTAAAATTATAACATGAAACAGATTTTTACTGTAATTTAGAGTGTTATTTAGGTTTGAGTGACTCTATTTCTTTAAAAGATGTAAAATTGTCTTCATGGGTTCTATGGAATTACATTTGTGCAAATTAAAATGGATGTCATTTTTCAAGAAACATATGAAAATATACATTTAAACTGAATCAAATGTCTTTGAAACTTGCTAATGTTTTCTCCTCTTTCATTCACTTCCAGGGTTTCTTCAAAAATTTTTGTGAAGGTACCAATGTAAATGTGAACAAAATCTAGCTATTTATCTGGAACGGTCGGGTCGGGAAGAAAATTATTCTAATCGGACAGCGGGTGAACAAAGAGTTTATATAGAGTGAATATATAAAATAAAAAGTGAATACATAAAGAGTGATATAGCGAAAGCAGGTGGATGCGGGATTGCAGGAGCGGCACTGAAAGAAAAAAAGACTTGAGGATGTTATGGACTAGACTAAAGTAAAACAGTTTTAATCTAACCTTTTTCCACTGTGTCATGGAAGTCCCTTATTATGAATGCAGGAGTAACGTTGTCTTAACTCCAAACATTTCCTCCATTGTAAAATTACATCTAGCACAACCAATACCGTCTCCCTCTCGTTTCTGCTGGTTTGAAAGCTTGTATAAAAAGCACTTCTGTGTCACAATAGTGTCACAGATATGATGGAACTTGTGTACGACTGTGAAAAAAATTAACATGCTAACATGTCTTTCTGTCTTGAGGTTGTGAAGTTTTGCAGAGGTATTGTAGACTATGACACACTACACGAGATTAAACATTTTAATCATGTGTTTTAACACCCATGACACATTCCCCCAGTTTCACAGAGAAGGCTTAAGCTAGTCCCAGACTAAATTGTATGTTTGAGCTATCACAAAAGGACAAATATCTTGCTCTGACAAATGTTAAAACATGTCAGTGTCATTGTTTTGTGTTAAGATGCTCACCTGCAATATTTTATTACAAGGCATTTTTGTAAAAGTTGCTTAAATATCTTCATTTAACTAATGCCTAATCCTGTCTTAAGCTAAGCCCTGTTTGTGAAACCGGGCCCTTGTGTAGTCTGTAGCTTTAACCCCCGGTTTCACAGACAAGGCTTAAGCATAGTACTAGACTAAAATGTAAATAAACTTGCACTGACTGGAATTTCACATTCGGCTGTCAGGGTATTGCACATTTAGAAGAAAAATGATATTGCACATTGAAATGTATAGCATAAAGTCCGTTTCAACCACAGGACTATAATCATTCAGGCTGTTGATGGGAGACTTCTTTGGTACTGGAATGATTGTGACAGATTTTAGACAGGAGGGGATTACTGCCTGGGCTAAGGAGAGCTTGAAGATTGCAGTGAAGATGAGGGCGAGCTGGGGAGCACATGCTCTTAGCACCTTGCCTGGTACTCCGTCTGGGCCAGCTGCTTTCCTGGGGTTCACTGCTAGGAGCACCCGTCTGATGTCTTGCTCTGTTACCGTGAGTGGAGTGGTGTACGAGCCAAATGGGGGTGGGGGTTGGAGTAGATGAGGGCTGCTGCTGTTCCATTTCAAAGCGGGCAAAGAAGCTATTCAGCTCCTCTGCCAGTGGAGCACTCAGGTCTCCTGTTTTTGCATCAGAGTCTTTGTAAATAGTGATGCCATGAATGCCCTGCCACACCTCTCTATTCCTCTCGTGTAGTCTGTCTTGACTGTTTTGATACCTTTTTTCAGATCGGCTCTGGCTGCTCTGTACAGGGCTCTCTCACCTGACCTGAAGGCAGCATCGTGGGCTTTGAGGAGTCTATGGACCTGGCTGTTCATCCAGGGTTTCTGGTTTGGAAAAACCTGGATGTTTTTATCTACAGTCACATTCCCAATGCAGAACTTCATGTAGTCTAGCACCGTTCCTGTGAGTGTTTCCAGATCCTGATGTTCAAACATGTCCCAATCTGTCAGTTCAGAGCAGTCCTGTAGTCTGGAGAGTGCATTTTCCAGATTGTTTTATTTTGAGCGGTACCATTTTAAATGATAGTTTTTGTGAAAACATCGGAGATGCAGAGCACTTTGGTAAGCACACTTTATGCAGATTTTAAGGAAAGTGTGTGTCCCTGTCTTGCTCTTTCTAAGAATTTTTCTCATGGGCACACAGAGGAAGTTCACAGGACGGTATAGCAATCGGTTTGGGCAAGGAGGCTTATCTGATAAAAAACTGTTCAATCAGGATCTCAGTGTGGTTGGATACATTGATAACAAGCACATCTCCATCATCACAGCTTCTGAAAATTAATCTGATTATGGATGTAAGGGTAGTATGAGATATATTACAACAGCTGTTAAACAAATTCACAGAAAATCACTATTTATTTGGTCATCTTTATTTCCAGTAAATAAAGTCTTTTTTTGTTTTGTTTTTTTCTTTTCTAATAATTCTTCCAGTACTTGACCATCTCCATCTGTCAGAAGTGATGCTGCAGGTTCTCTCTTTTTTTGGGTGCCCCAGCATTCTTAAGCTATTGACTGAGTACAAGTAAAATGTTACTTTAAGAAACATTACAAGTTGGATTAGAGAATATTTAATTAGGTGAAAAGAGTGTTAGACTATAAACGGAAAAAAAAAAAAAACAACAGTGCAATAAATTGACACAACAATATTTAATGTCAAGTGTCTGCAAAGTCATCAGCCGAAAAATGGTCCCTGGCACTCGGCAATGGTTTGAGGTTGTAGCAAGGGGACATAACATCTCTGTTCCCTTCATCAGGGAATGAGGGATACATACATAACAAGTTAAGACACCAGTTCAGTCTGTGTGACACGCTGCTGTCAATCAACTATCGTGGGAGTGGCCTCTGTCGGTGTGATGCCCCACTGACATGCATTTGAGAATGGCTTGATTTCAGAAGGGGCAACTTATTTTTATTAAATTAAAAGAAAACTACTGGTGGATTTTTATCTTTGGGTGGTTGTTTACATATACTCCCAACTCAGATTTTAGTCCAAACAGCTTGTAAAAGTGCATGTGGCACCGGATCACCCCTTTAACACACTGATACACATTTATTAATCAAATCTATTAAAGGATCGTTAGGCTGCAGTAATTAGATCAGCCGGAACCAAGAACACTTAATACACAATGTACTTGTTACATCGTAAAAATAATGGCATCTACGCTAATAGTAGTCTGTCATTAGTCTGTATTAGTTTCTAGTTTGCACAAAACCATCAGCAAGCTAGAAACTGCGCACCCCGAGGCATTTTCCATAATTGCTGGAGACTTCAACCACGCTAACCTGAGGTCAGTTCTACCGAAGTTCTACCAGTATGTGAATTTTGCTACCAGAGGGGGAAACTGCTTGGACATGTTCTATGCCAGTGTTCGGGAGGCCTACATGGCCTTCCCCCATCCCCACCTTGTCAATTCAGACCATTTTAGTGTGTTCATGGTCCCTGCATACAAGTCCCTGCTAAAATGCTCCAAACCAGCTCTCAAGAACAACAGAGTGCGGCCAGTTGGAGCTGTTTCGGCTCTCCAAGACTGCTTTGATTCGTCTGACTGGGACATTTTTAGGGAGGCTGCAAAAAATGGTGACTCAATCAACCTGAAAGAGTATACAGACTTTGTGCCTAGATACATCTCACAGTGCACAGAAGATGTTACCGTCTCCAAGGACATAACCGTGAGAGCCAATCAAAAGCCCTGGATGTCGAGAGAAGTGCGCAAGCTGCTAAAGATCTGAAATGCAGCCTAACTTGCCAATAAAATAGTTTAAAATCAACACTTCTTTTATAAAGAACACTCCTTTCTGGTGAAATGCACTGAAGTAGCCCCAGAGTGAATAATCTGTTTTAAATCAGTTAAATCAGTTTTAATCCTGATATCAACCTAATTCAGCAGCACTTTATGGACAGCACAATGTCACACGTAAGAAGGTATTCTTTGGGGAACACCCAATGACCAAATGTTACCTTGACAACACTGCACGTGCATGCATGCAATCAGGCTTCAACAGTAATACATATTTATTTTCATTATTATTTTATCTAAATGTTGTCTCCCTGTTTCTTATTTACTATTAAACTTTTTAAAGTGAACATGCTTACACTACAGTCTTAAATCATATAAAAAACAAACATCAGTTATATGTATTGTGATGAAATTGTCTTAAATTTTTGTCTAAAAAAAATGTTCAAAAGTAAAACCCAGTAAAAGTCAAGACAGAGTGTCTTGATGAAGAATGAATATAAATGTTCATGTCAACATTTTGAATGATGCATAAATGTAAAGGAATGGTCAGTGCTGTAATATATTGTGACTGACGTTGCCATTAATTTCCTGTAAAATATGACAGTAAAACACAAGGGAAGTTAACACAGATAGATGCAACCTTTTTTGTTTTGTTTTTTTCTTCACAGTACAATATATTTGAACATAACTGTATATTTTATAATGTACAATAGTAATATTGTTAATAGTTTGTCCCCCATTTTTGGGGAACGTTTAATTCATAACCGCTGAAACATATGTCTCCATCAGCTTTTTGTCCATTTCATGTGTCCATATCGTAATACCACAAATAGACGTGCACAGAATGTGGCAGCTCACGTCTCCAGCCGCTATATTTCAAACACTCTAAACATAACATGCTTCCACCAATCCCCGCCTTGAATCAATGATGACCTTTGTTTAACTGGTCAGTTTTGCTATGCTTAATGAGGAAGGACATGGTTTGGTGGTCGACGATGGTTTGGTGGTCGACGAAATTGAGATTAAAACTTAGGTGAAAAGTTTTAAAAGCTCTCCAAGCAGTGAGGTATGATTGGAGGGTTCTGGGGGCGACGGCCGTTAACATAGAGTTAATGGATTTTTCGTGGAGCATTCTCAGTGGGTGGTCTAAGGGTAAATTAGTTGCGAGTAGGGAGGAACGGGGTCGGCTGGGAGTCTGCATCCGGAGCGAGCGTCCTGAATTTCTGAAACATAAAATGAGACAGAGAATCAGCGATTGTGCTTTGCAGTAAGGATAAATTGGTTGAGGGCTGATATACAGACTAGGCGTCTGAGGAGGGGCATAATGACGGGGGAGTGGGAACTGTGTTTGTTAATGCTTTGGACTGGGGCTTCATTATTGCAATGGACAAAAATGCATGTGGAGGACCGTTCGTTTCCCCAGAGGGCAGCGGCGACCACGATGGGGTAGAGTTTGTAGAGGGCCGTGGAGGCTAGGTGGGGGGAGATGTTAGACAATTCATGGGGCCAGGGGGAGGCAAACACCATATGGATGGTGCGGCTTCAGTGAAGAGTTGGATGTCTGTGGGGTTGGCTAGGCAGTCTTTGTAGAAAAAAGAATGGCCGTTCCACTGAGAAAGGAATGAGATCCAGAGGTAAAGCTCATTTAGGCAGGGGCCTGGTAGGGATAGGGAATCCTCTAAAGCTGGCACTGAAGAGGCGAGGGTTAACAGGTGGGAGATAAAGGGCCTACCTTGCAGGATGATACGCATGGCAAAGTTTAGGTGCCGTAGAACTGAGAGGAGTTCTCGTTTGGTGCAGTGGGGGTGGGTAAGGAGGTTAGAGGCAATTAAGGTGATTCTGTCAAGTTTTTCTTTGGGAAGAGAAGCTTAGAATTTTTGGGAGTCGTGGATGATGCCCAGAAATTTGATGTTTGTGCTGGGGCCCAGAGTTTTTTCTTGGGCGATGGGAATTCCTAGTTTGTTAAAAACTTTAAGGACAGTGGATAGGTCAGCTGCTGGCGAGGCGTGGGATGGGGAAATGACGAGGAAATCGTTGAGGAGGGGGATGAGATGGTGTATTTGGTAATTGTTGTGGACAATCCAGCATATGGCTTCGGAGAGCATGTCAAATATTTTTGGACTGCTTTTGCATCCGAAGGTGAGGCGGACTGCGAAATAAAATAGATTTCGCAACTGGATGCCAAAGAGGTGCCAAAAGTCAGGGTGGATAGGCATGACTTTGAAGGTGGAAGTGATATCAACTTTGGCCATCCAGGCTACTTTTCTGACCTTTTTAATGAGTTCGATGGCTTGGTCGACATTATGATAAAGGAGGGAAAATTCCTCTAGGGGATTTAGGCTGTTGATGCTGGGTGTGGGAGAATTATGTGGTAAAGAGAGAATGATAATAAGTCTCTTTTTTCCCCAAAAATTTCTGAATGTTCCAATGCCAATGGGGCTGACCCGGAAAGTACTTAAAGGTGGGGTTGGGAAAGGGCCGACCATAAAGTTGGAGTCTAATTCTTTTTTGATTGGAGCGTCCACTGTGTTTGGTTCAGCTGAGGCGGAAAGTAGGTTGGGGCAAATGTGAGACTGAGTGGGAATGGAGATGACGCCTGGATGGAAACCATTAGTTAAACCTGATAACAGAAAATGAGAGAAGTTAGGGTCAAGATGGAGAGACAGTTCAGCAGATAGACATGAAACATTGACGGGAGTCGATAAATACTTTTTGTTTATTGTTAGAGGGACAGATGATTTTTGAGTGGGCACCCCGCAAAATAGCAGATGTGCATGTATTTCGTTAGAAATCATGCAGATCTCGTTAAGACTGGCTATTGTAATATCAGTATCAGGTAAGATTACTAATGTTCATTTCTGCACTCGGTTAGATATGTTTTAATTATCAAATTTAAACATGGGTTTGCTACAATAAAAAAACATAATAGTTAAACTAAAGTAACCACACATTAACATGGTTTTGCTATACTATTTAGCTTCACCATGGTATTTGTGATTATATTAATTGTAATCAATCTGAATGACTATAGCAGATCTCTGTGACGCCCCCAGATTTACAAAACACACCCTCTCACCTCTGTAATAAACATGGAGGTGTTGGTCCCGTCTGAAATGGTAATGTTACATGAAAATCACAGACAAAAGGTTATAAGAATCAAAGCTCACACGTAGTTTAGAAAACTAGTCCCGTCCGATTAGGGCTACAATGCAATTCAGCTAGGTATACATCCGCGCTAAAATATCAAGGTGAAAGTCATCATAGCTTGTGTAGATCCAGATCCCAACACAACTTTGTGAATAGATTAATGGCGATATTTTTATTGCGCGGGGCGTCAGTGTCAATGCTTGACAGAAGGGATGGCTGAAGTTTGGCACTGACCAACGCGGTCATATTCATGCCATATTCAGCCAATGAAATTACACAGGAACTCAACAACAAAAAGGATGAACGTGATTGGCTGCTGCCTGGCTACTGTATTTGCATAGGGCAATGCTGATTGGCTGACGCTTCCCTCGCCAATGGATCCACAATGCTTTTCGGCAACGTTTGACATCACCCATTCAAAATCAATGGGAAGCGCTGACTCCCCGTGTGAGCGTACCGTAACGTAAGAGTCTCGCAGCACACGCAGCACACTAACGGCAATAATGGCCCACCACTAATCGGGACATATACTAAATGCAAAACAAAAACATTTAGATGTGTACAACTAATTAGAAATAATATCTTCCCTTCCTCTGCCGTGCAGGAAAAACAAATCTATTTTTTTATTACGTTTTATCACCATCATGACTTCAACTCAGTAACAAGAACTCAATACCACAAAGTTAATTATATAACTATATGTTAAATGCTTAAAATTCACTAAATGAGCCTGCATAACAGAAATATTGAATAAAGTAATGGTCCATGTCTCATACATTTGTTAATTAAAAAAAAAATAAAGAAAAAATGAAAAAAATTAGTGTTACACAGGTTAATGTTTTTTTTGTTTGTTTTTTTTTTTCAAATCATGTTACAAATGCAAATACTGTGTTTAACAGGATTATTGGCTTCTTTTGGTGTGGGGAACAATTACCGAGTTGCCCCACCAAATTACAGAATTATATAATGAGGCACATTGTCGGCATTTGTGCACAAAAAACAAACAAAAAAACTTTAACTGGTAACGTGCAAGTGTAAATATGAATCTCCTTTCGCGCTTTAAACAGCAAAGTACAACTGAACCAAGTACATCACATTATATTATTCATTCATTCATTCATGCTTCTTCATCTACCCCAGCGTTCCAATATTTCCTGCTGCCCACTAAACATGTAACATTCTTAGTTTGTTTTAGTTCAGTTTTTTGGGGGTTCTGAGTTTTCTCTGTGTTTATTTCTAGTGTTTTGGTTCCTGTATCATGTGATGTGTTTCCCCATGTGCTCTTTGTTTGTCCATGTGCTTCGTGACCATGTGCTTTGTGTTAATTATGTATTCAGTTCAGGTGTGTCTTGTCAATTATCTGTGATTGTCTACCCTATTTAATATCCCTCTGTCCCTCTGTATTCATGCGTCAACAATTGTGTTTAGTCTATGCAAAACCTTTGTATTAATGGATACTGCTCCACGTTTTTGTTTGTATTATTAAAAGTCTTTTGTTTTATTATACCTTTCAACTCCACGCGTTCTCCTTCAAAGACTAAACGTTACAAAACACTGCAATGATGAATTTGCTCAATCTAAAAGACCTAGGCATATGTAAACGATTGTGAAAAGTTTATTCGATTCACACTTTATATCGTCGCTGCCTAAGATATATAAAGTTCTGTCATATAACCCAGATCTGACATGCAGGAATGTTTTAAACACATTTGACTAGCTAGTTGATATATTTATTTATTTTTTAAATCTATCTATCTATCTATCTATCTATATATATATACATACACACACATCAAAATTGATTGGCTAACACTATTTTTCTCCTAAACGTGTCCAAACGTGGCTTAATGCAGAAAACTGAGAAATGCTGACTCTGCTGCAGGCATCTCACGTGCATGATTGTTAAGATTGCCCCCTAATAAAAAGGCTGATTGGCACAAAGTATTTTATGTATTTTGAAAATACAAGATACTCATCTTAAATGTATTTAAATACAAATTACATTAGATTTTACCAAAAGGCTTTAAAATACAAATTACAACATATATTATTTTATATTTCAAATACATTTATTTAAAATACTGCCCATCCCTGCACGTGAGTGATGGACCTGCAGATCGCGCAGGTGAAGTTACAACAGCAAGTAAAAATATGATTGTGGAGGTCCAGGTCCAGGGTGCCCCAGTAGATGCACTGGGACACCCTGGCAGCAGCTTTGGCGGAACACATTCTATGGTATGTGTAAAAGTGTGTTCCACCATAGGAGTACGCGAGCTCAGACACAATGGCTAGATAATCATGAAGGTCGCGCCTCCTATGGGGATAGACGGAGCAGATGATATCTGTGAATCTGAGAAAACCGGAGGAAAATTCTGGGAATGTGAGTGGACGAGGACGATTAAAAGAAGAGTCATGGTGAAGCTGTCGTACTCCACCTGGCGATCCGCAGGGCTTGGTGAGAAAGGTGAAAGGAGTGCGGATCTAGGCTGAGAGGAGGTGGAAGGCAGGCTTGCTTTGGCGGTAGTGCGGGAATAGTGGCGGAGTGGAGGAGGCAGAGGAGCTGGTTCGGTCTCTGGATCGTGGCCCAGGCTTGCGGAGACAGTGGAGCGGCTTGGAGTGTCCGGGATGAGGTAAGTGGCGGTTTTTTGGAGGCTTTTCCTGGCTGGTGTGGTGTCCGGTGGTGAAACATTTGGAAGGTGAGTGTTGACAAGCTTAATTAGCTCTGCTTTGTTAGCTTTCCGGGAGAAATAAATCTTGGCAGCGGAAAGTGTTTGACGGAGTGAAATGAGGTTGACGGAGGTGTAACATGAGGCGTGAGAGGCGGGTTGGCGTCTGGCTGGATGGGGTGATCCAGAGCAAACTCGATTTGGCCTGGCGAGTAGGCCTCCGGCCTCGGCTAGGCCCCGCGGCCACGGTTTGAGCTGCCGGCGAGGCTGAGCAGCAGGCTGGGTAGCATGAGCGGGCTGAGGAGCGGGCTCCTCCCGGACACAATCTGAGGAATCAGACGACATCTTTGCTTGGATGCGGTAAGCGATTGCTTGTAATGCGATCAAAGCGAGATGTGGGAACATGGAAGCTGGGCTATTTTATAGTATCTGATTGCGAATTGATTGGCCGTGGTTGATTGGGGAATCGGCTGCCAGCTGTGTGTGATTACTGCGTTTACGATACTCTCGAAACCATGTTATTTGCAAAACATACACTTAAAATCTATTAATCAGTAGTAATTTTTCCCCTGTATATATCTCACTTCACTATTGTTTCTTCCATTAAAAATAAGTGTACAAACCAAACCAGCATGAAAGATTCATAATGCAAACCCCAAAGGACATTTAAAGACATTAAAAGGCAGTGCTACCTCTTTTCCCCCTCAGAGGTTTCTGCTCTTTATACAGATTGGCATGGCAAAGAGGACTCTCTCGCTGCTGCTACTGTTGCTGGTGGTGTGGGGTGTCTATTCAACACAACTCTGCAGGCTGCTTAGTCAGCCTGCCGTTCCTCTGCTTTCTGCAGAAAGAGACATTAACATTGGGGCAATTTTCTCAATCCACATTAGTGCTCTGCTAAAGATGCATCCTTTCACTTCCAAACCAGAGCCAACAGCATGCACCAGGTTTGTATAATGATATAAAAATTGCTGAAAATTATTCTTTGATGATGCAATAAATCTCGGATGTAATAGATGTTCTATTTTTACAGCTTCAGCTTGCGTGAGTTTAAATTTGCCCAGACACTGATTTTTGCCATTGAGGAGATCAATAACAGCACACAGCTATTGCCTGGTGTTTCTTTGGGCTATAAGATATATGATTCCTGTGGCTCAATAGCTCAGGCTATCTTCTCAGGCATGGCTTTGATGAATGGATATGAAGACACTTTGAGTGACACGTCCTGTTCTAGACCACCAGCTGTTCATGCCATTGTTGGAGAATCAAACTCCTCTCCAACCATAGCCTTGGCATCTGTAGCTGGTCCATTCAGTTTACCTGTTGTAAGAACTCTTATTTATCTGCTGATTGTTATCATGCTAAATGCATAATGAACCACTGGAGAAGGCACCAAAAATATGAGCTTAGAGTCATATTAACCATATTAAAAACCAATGTTAATATAGAAAACAATGTGTTTAGATTGTTGCAGTTTTGATAACAATCATGCCTTTTTAGTTATCAGAATAAGAAAATGAAAAACTGTTTAGTTAAAATGCTCTGCCTTTTTTTTTTTGCAGATCAGTCATTTTGCCACATGTGCTTGCCTGAGTAACAGAAAAATGTTTGCATCCTTCTTTAGAACAATACCTAGTGATTATTATCAAAGCAGAGCTCTGGCTCAGCTTGTCAAGCACTTTGGCTGGACCTGGGTTGGGACGATCAGGAGTCGCAGTGACTATGGTAATAATGGCATTGCAGCTTTTGAGGAGGCTGCAAAACAAGTAGGGATTTGTATTGAATACTCAGAGGCTATATTAAGAACTGATCCACAAGAACAGTTTTTGAAAACACTAGAAGTCATCAAGAAAGGCACTGCCAAGGTGGTGCTGGCTTTTGTTGCACTAAGAGATTTTTTCCCCCTTGTGAATGTTATTGTACAACACAACATCACAGGGATACAGTGGGTTGGCAGTGAATCTTGGATCACTTCTCGAACTATTGCAGAAACAAAGGAATACAGTTTCCTTTCTGGAGCTGTGGGCTTTGCTATAGCAAATGCCAAACTTATGGGCCTGCGAGAGTTCTTAGTTGATGTGCACCCTGACCAAGAACCAAACAACAAACTTTTAAAAGAATTCTGGGAGACAGCATTTCAGTGTTCTTTCAGGATTACCAGCAATGGTGGCTGTACTGGTTCAGAGAAACTGTCAGAGCTGCAAAATGAATATACTGATGTGTCAGAGCTACGGATAGCAAATAAAGTATATACTGCAGTGTATGCTATTGCACACACACTACATAACATATTAAAAGACATTAAATCTACCATCAATAGCAGCAAAATAGAACAGCCCACACCACAAAAGGTATTTAGAGCACATAAAACTGCAATAGAAAAATCATAATAAGAATAATTAAAATAGAAAAGGTGCGAATAAAAATAACAATAATAATATAATCATATTCCTTTCAGGTTTTGGCGTATATGCGGGATGTGAGATTCACTGTCAAAACGGGTGAAGAAATTTTCTTTGATGCAAGCGGTGATCCAGTGGCGAGATATGATCTGGTGAACTGGCAGCCTGCTGGGAATGGAGGTCTGCAGTTTAAGCATGTGGGTGTATATGACAGCTCACTGCCTTCAGAACAACGTCTTCTGGTCAATCAGGAAAATGTGTTATGGGCAGGGAACAGTGGAAAGGTATTTTGATACTAATTAATAACAAATTATTGAGGTCACATGAAATATCTGAATTGTAAAAAGAACAGCCAAGCACAGAACAACCATTTTAGCAAAATTAAATGACACAGAAAAATACGAAAGCAGTCTCATAAAAGTTGACAAAAAAATAAATACATAAAAAGAATATATATATATATATATTCCATTATGTCAAACAGTTACGTTAACTATTGAGATCATAATAAATATTATATGACAGCTTATTTTCTTATAGTTGCCTGTGTCCGTGTGCAGCGAGAGCTGCCCCCCCGGCACTAGGAAGGCTGTGCAGAAAGGACGTCCTGTCTGCTGTTATGACTGCATTCCATGTGCAGAAGGAGAAATCAGTAATGGCACAGGTAAAACAGGACATTCTGGTGTGATAAAGTGATGAGTAATACTGTCTGTTTGTTCTAGGCTCTTAATGATTCACTTTCCATTCTTTATTTTTAATTTTTTTTCCCTTGCAGATTCCAGTGGCTGTTTTCCTTGTGACTTGGAGTACTGGTCAAATGAAAGCAAGGACAGATGTGTATTAAAAGTGGTTGAATTCATTTCCTATACTGAAGTCATGGGGATGGTGCTTTGTATTTTCTCCTTCATTGGAGTGTTATTAACAGCAATGGTATCTTTTCTCTTTTATCTGCATAAAGAAACACCTATTGTAAGAGCCAACAACTCAGAGCTGAGCTTCTTGTTGCTCTTCTCACTCTCACTGTGTTTTCTCTGTTCACTTACTTTCATTGGGCGGCCCACTGACTGGTCCTGTATGTTGCGTCACACAGCATTTGGGATCACTTTTGTCCTCTGTATCTCCTGTGTTTTGGGGAAAACAATAGTGGTGTTAATGGCCTTCAGAGCTACACTTCCAGGAAGTAATGTGATGAAGTGGTTTGGCCCTGTACAGCAACGACTGTGTGTTGTTTCCTTAACTTTAGTACAGGTGATTATCTGTGTGCTTTGGTTAACAATATCCCCTCCTTTTCCATATATGAATTTAAGCTATTATAGAGAAAAGATCATCCTTGAATGCAACTTAGGTTCAGCTCTTGGTTTCTGGGCTGTTCTGGGTTATACTGGCCTGCTATCAATCTTGTGTTTTGTTTTAGCTTTTCTTGCTCGAAAGCTCCCTGATAACTTCAATGAAGCCAAGTTCATCACATTCAGTATGCTCATATTCTGTGCTGTCTGGCTGACATTTATCCCAGCTTATGTCAGTTCTCCAGGAAAATTTACTGTGGCAGTAGAAATATTTGCCATTTTAGCTTCGAGTTTTGGTTTATTATTTTGCATATTTGCTCCAAAATGTTACATTATTTTGCTAAAACCAGAGAAAAACACAAAGAAACAAATGATGGCAAAATATTAAACTCAAACAGTACAGTAAAAAATACAAACAGTTATATTAAAAAAACCCTCCAAAAAAGCAGTAACTTGGTAAGGTTCATTATAGCTGTTTGAATGGACAGACTTATAAAAATGCACTCCTGTCTGTTTAACTAGTGGTTCTGCTCCTCTGAGGCTGTGGCACTCTTTACAGGGAAGGCCAGGTCAGCACTATCCACAGCACTAGATTCACAATTTACCTTCATCAAACTCATCTGCTAGTAATCCTGAAGACCTCAGTACATTGCATCTGTGCATTCAGTTTTAAGGGGTTATACCATTCAGGGCTTTGTGAGTAAGTAGTAAGATTTTAAAATGTATTCAATGTTCAATATGGAGCCAGTGCAAACAAACAAATTATATGTATATAATATTAAAAAGTATATTTTCTGGTTCTAGTAAGAGCATGACATTAGTCTAACATCAACTTTGATTACCTATAGACCAATATCAAATCTTAATTCTGTAAACAAGATTATTGAAAAGTTTGTTTTTAATCAGCTGAACAACTACTTAAACTCAAATGGACACCCGATCACAGAACAGACAGCAGATCAGCCAGTCCTCAGTAACAGACCACTCAGATAATTAGGATGAAGTCAGTTAGAAGGGTTAACACAAAGCAAGGTGGAGTTCACTTTTAAAGTAACTATTATTTTGCCCACAGTTGGAACCAGCTTATATACAGTGCTTTATTATTATTATTATTATTATTATTATTATTATTATTATTTATTTTTTATTAATCAGCTATGCATTCCATTAGTGTTACAAATTGGGCCATGAAGAAATATAGAGATCATTTTTTTGATCGCAGCTTGTATCAAGACCGTCTGGAGTCTGAGGTGATTATGGGGACGCTGAGATGTTTGGAAATGCTCTGATATTTGTGGTTGTTTCAGCTACTTATAACATATGGCTTACATTCTAAATGTCATATCAACCTCTACCACTTGATGAATAAAAAGGGCAGACACACAAGTGCACTTTTAAAACGTTTAAAAACTAGAGACAGAACTTAAACTGATCAATGTGTGTAAAAGTGGGAACCTTACATTAAACATTTACACTGAACATTAAGTTAAGGTTATATGCATCAAATTTGTTGTAGAAACTATGCAGTAGCCTATCTGATGTAATTTAATGCAATTTCATCTGAAATAACTTCAAAATTAAGACCAATTCCCAACTTTTTTAAGTGAAAAGTCAATAAACGCCACACCTTGCATTACTTATTTTTTTATTTAGATACCTTAAATGTAAACTTATGCATTAACTTGAGCAGCTATGTTTTCCCACGCTAACTGTCTCTGTTTCGCAGATGCAGTGGTGTTGCTTTTTATTTTTAAATATGTGCTCATATTTGCTATAACTTTGCATGAGTACATCAAGTTCAGCTGGAGAGAAAAAAAAAATCTTTTTTTTTCAGATGTTGCCAAGGTGACTCGTAATATCTGCGCTATAGCCCTCAGCTTTGCCTCGCTGATGTGTTATATTTGATGGCAGCAGTCAGCAGAAAATTAAAGGGGAAAAAAAACTGTAGTTAATATTCACAAATTGCAATTTAGTAGTCTACTTATGAAGTTATTTGTGTTTCTTAGAATGTAAAAAAATGTAGTTTAGGTTACTTTGCATCGGAGCGTTGAAAGTGGTAGCCTATTTTAGCAGGCCAGGAAATATACATGAATGTGTGAAATAAAAAATATTCTTATAATCTTAATCAACAAAGTCTGCATTATTGTACAATTTAAAAAGCGTATTATATTGCTTGCCATACTCTGTATGCCAAAAATTACAAAAGCCAAACCAATGGGGACATTTGTCCTAAAACATACACTTTGGCAAAACCTGTTCAGCAACTTTTAGCTGCGCTCTCCGTGGAAACGAGCGAGAGATTTACACATCTACAAACTCCTCACCCCACATCCCTCCACAACGGAGTCCGTTCATGCTCGTTACTGTTGCTGTGTGTAAAGTGCTCAAATTCTTAGTGTAATGCAAGACAGACTCACTCTTGATTCAGCTTCACTTCACAATAAAATGAATAATAAAAGTGTCATCATGTAGATAATGCTGTGTGTTTATTATAGTGTTCAAATATTAATCTATATTTTTGCATAATGAACTGAACATCTAGTGAGCACACTGCTTTTTGATGCTGCTTTTGGTGAA
>JAUMHP010000026.1:1720073-1734908 GCA_032361065.1 Enteromius trimaculatus
CTGCTGACACGTCCCCCGTCAGCATGTGGGTCTGTGTGTAACGCGGCCTCAGGGTCATGGCCTTTTCCATGGGTCTGTTCTCATATTTAATGTCGTAGTGAAATGCCCGAAGGGGAATGTCTTGGTTACAAAGGTAACCCTCATTTTCTAAAGAAGGGAACGTTACATCCCCTGCCATGACCCATGACCCTCAGCAAAAGCCCGACTGAGTGGTTGCACGCTGCCCCTTATACACCCGTATGTCCGGGGAGTGGTTCGACATGCTAATACATTTTTAATAAAGCTCAGAGGTGATTGGTCTCTCATGCGAGTTCCCATATGTAACATCTCCATTCACTCCTTCAGGGAACAAGGGTTACCTTCGTAAACTAAGACGATTTGTGTCAAAGGAGATGCAGTGGAAACAAACAGCTAATGCCCTTTGAGGACATTGTTGCAAAATACAACTTCTATCATATATCATATATGTAAATCTTAAGATGCACTAGAACGGTTTCTGTGTATACCCACTGGAAGAGCACTTAAATAAATTCACTTCATCTCAGTCTGCATCCAAAGTTTAAATACAGATAGCTCAGATAAAACTACAGGGAGTTTTGGGAGAAGGATTTTGGGGAGGAAATAATCCATTTAGCTGAGTGGAAAACTGGAAAACACCCTCTAATTCTGCCAACAACTCACTTGGGAAATGCAATTTAAATTGTCCACCAGTTACATGTGACTCCAGCTCTAAGTTATAAGATAATCCTAAAGTATCTAATCTCAGTAATAAATGTAAAGGTTTGCGGGGAACCCTTATTCATTGTTTTTGGAATTGTCTGAAGATCCATTAATTCTAAAAGGGCGAATATAAGAACTTATATTCTGCTTGAATATTTAGACCAAAAGCATGCTTAATAGGCATAAGTCAGGGATTCACCTTCTCCAAATTCTGTTATATTGTGCTCACAAATGCATACGTGTGTGTTGGATAACAGATCAAACTCTGTCAATTACTTAATATAAACACTATAAACACAGCTTAAGTTATTCCCTATGAATCCTTTTTAGCCTTCAATTTCAATTTCTTATTTATCATAGCCTGGAAGAAACATGGTTAATAAAGTTGGGAATACAGAATTTAGTGTGGAAAGCTATTTTACTTTTACATTTTTATACTGTTTTGTTTCCATATGGGTTTATTTATTTTTTTATTTACTTATTTATAATATGTTTGTTTGTTTGTTTAATTTCTTTCTTTTTTGAGTAATAACTTATGGTTATGTACATTTAATTTGCATATAATGGTCTTGCTAAATTTGCACAGCTTGTATTGATTTTTTAGATCTATGAAAATAGTGCTAATGTCAAAGCCTGCAATAAAGAAAAAATATTTGCTCAGCATTAGTCAAATGCAAGACTGACATCTAGAGGACATTCTGAGGAAAACCACTGTCAAGTATAAAACACGGACAAGTTCATACAATTGATCAAATATCCCTTAGCTTTAAAACCCATTTTTATCAGTTCAGCATTGTACCCTTTCCCACCCCATTTAAGAAGTAGTTCTATCCTAAACAAATCCCAGAGTCCCCATTACTTAACATAAATTAAAATATGTTGATGAGCTGGTGACACAATGATTTACAGTGACACTTACTTAGCACCACCTGCTCTTTTAAAGAGCAACACCCCACACAAATAAATTAAGCACACTCAGAAATAGAGAAATAGGCATGGGGATCACTCTGATCATCTGTCTGTATCTGTCTTTTAATTTTAGTTCAGCAGCTTCGATATTCAGATCAGAAACCTGTCAGCTACAGGGACACTTCAGGTTAAATGGAATGTACCAGGATGGTGATTTTATATTTGGAGGCTTGTTTGAGGTTGATTTCCTTGCAGTGTTCCCAGAACTGAGCTTCAGAACAGAGCCTGAACCACCATACTGTGAGCAGTGAGTTTGGAGTGGGGAAAAAAGAGATATACAAGGCTACAACTAAAAAAGAAGAGATAAAAGGAGAGACATTTTAAACTATGGAAATATCAAACCTCAAAATATACTCTTCACAAAATATCTCATGTTTTTGAATTCAATGCTAATTGTTATTGTGAACTTGCTTAAATTATGTTTTATTCCTGATTGACTTTTTCTTATTTACATTCAACATTACATTTACATTTGTTTCACTTTTTCTTAGATTTGACATGGAAAGCTTCCAGCAGGCACAGACCATGGCTTTCGCAATAGATGAGATCAATAAGAATCCAAATCTACTGCCTAACATCACTCTTGGTTACCATCTTTATGACAACTGTGTGATGTTAGGAATGGCATTCCGTGCTGCCATATCCTTAGCGAGTGGAACAGAGGAGTCCTTTTCCAACCTCAACTGCACTGGCCCACCACCAGTGATTGGAATTGTGGGAGATTCAAGTTCAACTGTTTCCATTGCAATTTCAAGCATTCTTGGGCTGTTTCGAGTACCTATAGTAAGAAGAAAAATCTTATATGTACACTACCATTTAAATGTTTAGAACAGTAAGATATGTAATGGTTTTTAACAATGTTTCTTATGCTCATCAAGGCTGCATTTATTTTGATTAAAAATCCAGAAAAAAACTGTAATATTGTAAAATATTATTTCAATTTAAAATAACTTTTTTCTGTGTGAACAGAATTTATGTGTAATTTATTACTGTGATACAAAGCATCATCACTCCAGTCTTCAGTGTCACTTTCAGACCTTTCAGAAATCGAATATGCTGTTTATGCTAATGGATAATAGTGTTCAAAACTACTGTTACAGTAGTTTACTGTTTCAGTACTGTTCAAAAGTTTGGGATCAGTACATTTTTATTCTTTCTTTGAAAGAAATTAATACTTTTATTAACAAAGGATCTATTAAGTGAACAAAAAAGTCACAGCATAGAATTACATTTTAGAAGTTTTATTTTTGGTAAAAATTATGTTGTTTTTTACTTATTCATCAAAGAATCCTGAGGAGAAAAAAGGGGAAAAAATCAAAGGTTCTAAAAATGTATTGGGCTCCCAACAGTTTCCAACATTGACAATTCTAGTAATGAATCAGCATATTAGAATGATTTCTGAAAGGTCTGAAAGTGATACTGAAGACTGGAGTAATGATATTCACACAGAAAATTTTAAATTGAAATAATATTTCACAATATTACATTTCTTCTGGATTTTAAATTTAATAAATGCAGCCTTGATGAGCAGAAGAAAACCATTAAATATCTTACTGTTCTAAAACTTTTGAACAGTAGTATTTATATATATATATATATATGTATATATATATATATATATATATATAATGTATCTATTTATTTATGTATTTTTTGACTATCCCTTTATTTCTATGCCTCATGCTTTCCTTTTTCTCTCCTCATATACCCTACTTAGGTTAGTCACTATGCCACCTGCGCCTGTTTGAGTGACAGGAAAAAGTACCCCTCTTTCTTCAGAACAATCCCCAGTGATGCCTTCCAGGTGCGGGCTATGGTTCAGATCTTAAAATATTTTGGATGGACCTGGGTTGGTCTCATCTACAGTGATGATGACTATGGCGTCTATGCTGCTCAGTCATTTCAACAGGAAATGCAGTTGTTTGGAGGTTGTGTTGCTTTTTCTGAAATCCTGCCGCATGATAACAACCCCATAGATATTCAGCATATAACAGCAGTGATTCAGGCCTCCACTGCTAGTGTGGTGGTTGTTTTTTCCACTCCATCCTTTCTGATACCTTTAATAGATGAGGTGGTGTTGCAAAACATGACAGGTAGGCAGTGGATTGCGAGTGAAGCTTGGGCCACATCTTTTGTACACCACACTCCACGCTTACTGCCTTTCCTGAAAGGCACAATAGGCATCGCTATTAGGCGTGGAGAAATCCAGGGTCTTCATGATTTTCTTTTACGTATTCGCCCCAGCAATGATCCAAAAAATAATATGTTAAGGCTCTTTTGGGAGACCATGTTCAGATGCAGTTTTGAAACTAGGGGTAGAGAGACAGATGGAGAACAAGTGAAAAAGGTTTGTACAGGACAGGAGGATCTGATTATCACAGACACACCATACACTGATGATTCAGAGCTGAGGGCCTCTTACAATGTCTATAAGGCAGTTTATGCTCTGGCACATGCACTTCATGACTTAATGCAGTGTGAGGAGGGGAGAGGACCATTCAATGGGAATAGCTGTGCTGACATAACAAACCTGAAACCCTGGCAGGTAAGACCCACAGTCATAGTACAGATTGTCTCCATGCTTAGAAAAGAGTTGATGTGGAAAAGCTAAATATGTGATAGATTAATCAAAATTTCATGTAACCTCTGTCCTTTCAACAAAATGTACAGCTGGTTCACTACCTACAGAAAGTGAACTTCACCACAGGATTTGGGGATCATGTTTCATTTGATAAGAATGGAGACGCTCTGGCCATCTATGATGTCCTGAACTGGCAGCTGAGCTCTGATGGATCAATAAGGGTTCAAACAGTTGGTGTAGTAAATGAAGAAGCGACAACAGGGATGGTGCTCAGATTGAATGATGATGCACTTTATTGGAACTTTGAGCCAAAAAAAGTAAATAGAATTTTTAAATGTTATCATTTTGGAGAGTCAGTCTATATATAATCCATAGCTATCAAAAGACAAATAAAAATAAATTAATGGAAAGGCCAAGCATGTCATTATGTAAAAGAGAAAATAGACAAACACGCGGCTAATAACAGATAATATCTCAAGCCCCCAAGGTCAGTATGCAGTGAGAGCTGCCCCCCAGGAACTAGGCGAGCCACAAGAAAAGGCTTTCCTGTCTGCTGTTTTGACTGCCTGCCATGTGGAGATGGAGAGATTTCTAATACAACAGGTGAGGTTATTATTTTTGGCTAAAACAGAATGATTCGTGATTTTCTCTTGAAAATTCTAGCCGGCTCTTTTTTTTTTTCTTACATATAGATGCCATAGAGTGCATAGTATGTCCAGATGAGTTCTGGTCAAATCCATATAAAGATCGGTGTGTCCCCAAAGAAGTAGAATTTCTATCCTATGAGGATCCTCTGGGCATCTCTCTGACAACTGCTTCCCTGCTTGGTGCCTGCTTTTGTGCTCTTGTGATGATCGTCTTTGCTCATCACCGTAACACTCCCATAGTACGTGCCAATAATTCCGAGCTCAGCTTCCTGCTGCTGTTGTCACTCAAACTGTGTTTTCTATGTGTGCTGCTGTTCATTGGCCGGCCACAATTGTGGACATGTCAGTTAAGACATGCTGTGTTTGGTATAAGTTTTGTCCTGTGCATCTCCAGCATCCTAGTTAAGACCATGGTTGTAATAGCAGTATTCAAGTCATCTCGACCAGAGGGTAAAGGAGCAATGAAATGGTTTGGAGCAGCTCAACAAAGATGCACAGTTTTGGTCCTAACAGCCATCCAGGTTGTGATATGTGCAGTCTGGCTATCAAATGCCTCTCCAACACCTCATAAAAACAACCAGTATACTCGCTCTAAAATAGTATATGAATGTGCTATAGGCTCAGTGGCTGGTTTTTCTATGCTGCTGGCATATATTGGACTGTTGGCAGCAGTAAGCTTCCTGTTAGCATTCCTGGCAAGAAATCTCCCAGACAATTTTAATGAAGCAAAGTTCATCACTTTTAGCATGTTGATCTTCTGTGCTGTGTGGATTGCATTTATTCCAGCATATGTGAGCTCTCCAGGGAAATATGCAGTGGCTGTAGAGATATTTGCCATTTTAGCTTCTAGTTTTGGATTACTTGTGGCCATATTTGCCCCTAAATGCTACATCATCCTTTTACGTCCAGAAAGAAACACTAAAAAAGCTATAATGGGACGAGAATTACAAAAGAAATAGCCTTTTATTGCTGTACATTCTAATTTGACACTTCTTCCTCTGTAAACAAATAAGCATTTTTTTTTTTGCAATGCCTGATGTTATTGATTTATTAATTCATTCATTCATTTTTATTATTAATATTAGGAGTGTATTAGAGGTATTTGTACCATTTATATGTTATTTTATTGCATTGGTATGCATGTGAAATGCAATAAAAATACAGCATTGTTTTAACTACACTTTGAGTTTTACATGTCTATTTGAATGAATTAAAAATAATTTTATATGCTTGTTTTCAGTTGATGCCTGAATAAATGAAGCATTTTTTTTTTATATATATATATAGTTTGAATAAATGCCCTTAAATGCTCTGTAATGTGGCATGACATGAACAAATCATCTTCTCTTCCTCAATACCAGGCAGTCAAAGAATGTAATGAACACATAGACCTGGTTTCATAGACAGGGCTTAGCTTAAGCCAGGAGGCACAGTTCAATTAGGATAATGAAGTAATTTGTAAAAACATGTCTTAGAAAAAGCATTAATAGTGTGCGTTTTAACAAAACAAGTCCTTCACACAAAAAAAGTTTCTTTCATAGCTCAGATTTACATTTAGTCTAGGACTAGTAAAAGTATAAGTTCAAGTATATTTTTAAGTATACTGTATATTGTAAGTATACAAATATTAGTGTACTAGTATTATACTTGTAAGTGTACTATTTCAATACTCCCTGGGACTAAACTGGCCCATTTTCTAGCATATAAAAGTATACTTTTAATGCTAATATAACTGTAGTAAACTTTGAGTAACCAACTAGATTACATAAATGTTTTAGCTTATAGTATATAATAGTTTTAGCTTAGTAGTTTTATGCTCGTACTGTAAGTATTGTTTAAGCAAACTTTACATCATACGCTAAATACAGCAGACAAATAGGTTACTTCCGTAACCCAGGATCCCTGAGACACGGGAACGAGTACTATACCTGCTAAGAAGCTATGGGAAAAATTTCTTTGTTCCTCCTAACTGAAGCCTTGTTCAATCAGGCAGTAAAACTGCAAGGCCATTGGTTTGTGAAAACTGTTTTCTGGTTGATCCGGTTGGTCGCGGTGCTGCGCTAACCAATGGCCACAGCTCGCACCGAAGCCCACCTGAAAAGGTGGGCCCGCAAGTATATAAGTGGCTGCTTCACCACAGGATTCAGGTTACTTCGACTGAAGCGACAAACAGAGCACAGCATGGAACGCAGTACTCGCACCTGTGTCTCAGGGAACCTGGGTTACGGAAGTAACCTATTTGTTCCCTGTCTGCTAAGAGGCTATGTGCTATATCAGTTCGGGGATAGTGCGAGGGCGAGAAGGCCTGAGTCATCTTGCACCTCTTGTCTGGCCTGCTATGGGGTCATGGTTGGCTGCGACGGCTGCCACGTATGCCATAAGAGTAGAAGGGGAACATCCCCTGTCCAACAGGTGTTGTAGAAATGAAAGTATCACGTATACGTCACATGACGAGGGGTTTTTGCAGCACACTACCTAAAAAAACACAGACCATTTCATAGCATACACTCTCTCGTAAATGGCCTGTGAAAGGGCATCGAGTGTTGCTGTCTGAAGCAAAAAGATCCACTTCCTCTCTGCCGAACATGTCCCAGATCAGCTTGGCCGTTCGAGGGTGCCCCGTCACAGCATGTCTGCGACCTGGTTCAGAATGCCTGGATTGTTAGTTAGCCTTTTCAAGCGAAGATTGTGCAGGGCCCATTTTAGGAGGTGTGATGACAATCTGAAGAGGCACCTTTTTTTATTTTTTTATTTATTTTTTTATGTGCTATATAAATTAATTTGAACTGAACTGAACTGAACTACAAAAGCATGTCATCGACCATAGGCAACCAGGCAAGGATGTCCTAGAAAGTATAGAGAAGTACTTCTAACTTCCTCCAGAGTTTCAGTTTCCAAGAAGAAACACATGGACAATACATAAAAATTGTCACAATGTCTTAAAACAGTGGAGAGGCCAGCCCAGAATTCCCAGGATGGCCGACTTACCTCCTTCAAGACATACTTCTGCATATTCTAATGTGCATACTTCAACCAGCCTTCTACTCCAAAGGACTGGATTTTTTTGGCCCTTACCTCATAAAGATTAGTAACAGACATGAGAAATGGCGGAATATCATATTTAAGTGTCTGACAACGAGAGCTGTAGAAGCAAGCCATTCGTGATCATCTTTGACCAAGGTACAAACTTTAGAGGTGGCGAGAGAGTACCACAAAAAGATTTTGCTGCACTCCTTCTCTCCAGGAGCAAATAGCCAGCCACCAGATTATTTTATTTTCAACCCCCTAGGCACTTCACACTTCGGAGGCTGTTGGGCTGTTCTACAATAGGGGATCAAATTGTGACAAAGAAAGTACGGTGTACTGTGCTTGTTGAGAATGAAAGCATTCTCAATTTGAAGCCACTCGGAAACATAGACATAGCAGATCATGACCCAGTCACTCCCAACATGCTGCTCATGGGGTGGCCTGATTCATCCTTGCTGCAGCTAATATTCCCCAAATTAGAGATGCTGAGCAAACGGAGATGGAGACAAAATCAGCTTCTAGCAGACCAATTCTGGAAACGTTTCCTCCGTAACTTACTCCCAGAACTGCAAGTCTGACAAAAGTGACACAGAGAGGTAGAGAATCTGCAGCCAGGCACTATTGTCATGATTGATGATCATCATTTACCCTGAGTGCTATGCCAGTTGGACAAGTAACAAAAGTGTTTACTGGAGAAGATAAAAGAGCCCGGATTGCAGAAGTGGAAGTCAAGAATGTTCCCGATAGAAATATATATATATATATTTATAGAGGCATCAGTGCCTCTGTGTGACTTTAAGAGGTATTGCACTGATGACTTAGCATTTCCCGTTAACCATCCCTAAGCACAGACTTCTTTGCTAATGTCACAGTGTTGTTATTCTGAGGGCATTCATATACAAGTGTGTGACTGTGTTTATGTTATTCAAAATCTTTGATTTGCTGTTTCTTAAAGACGTATGTTTGTGTTATCGCTAGTTGTTAATTATAACCGTGTATATGCGCTACACGCATTGTGTATTGCATCAACCATATATGGCACTAGTAAATGCATATGAGAGACAGTTAAATAGCAATATTGGTGTTTAATATTGTAAACTATGTCTCTGACTGGACTACTTATCTCTGCTCAATTTCCACCAGCAACCACCCTAGTCTACCTCACATATGTCATATGTCAGGTCAGAGGTCAGCCTAGAAGACGAGAGCGGAAGAGGGGTGCTCCAAACTCCATTGCTTGGAGGAGTGAGCAATTCTCACTTTTCATCCAATTGACCATGACATTAGCCTCATTTAGATTATCAGCCCAAATCTGATTTTGTGCAAATCAATCAATCAATCACTTTTATTTATATACTGTAGCACTTTTAACAATACAGATTGTTGAAGAGCACTGAACATTATCAAATAGGAGAACGGAATGATGTTAATGTATAATGACGAGATCAAACTATTTATTTATCAAATGCAGAGATGGTCTCTGTAATCAAAAAATGATATTCACTAGAAATTAGGTGCCCCCAACTAAGCAGGCCAGTGGCAAGGAACCAAAACCCCATCCATGAGAGAATGGAGAAAAAGAAAAAAACAACTTGGGAGAAACCAGGCTTAGTTGGGGCCAGTTCTCCTAATTTCCAGTTCAATATTAAGCAAATGTCAGATTGTGCAAAGGACTTATAGTGTGTGTGTGTGTGCATTTGGTTCCGGTGATCTGTCTACAGGGCTCATCTAGGTGTTTTGGTTTCAGATGAAGATCATCTTTTTGTGCTGATCTGACACTGTCTGATCTGGATACGGACTGAGAAACAGAATAAAAGAGCGAGACAGAATAATATTAGCCTAGATGCCATTCCTTTTGTGATGTAACAAGTATATTGTGTGTTAAGGGGAGTGTTCCTGGTTCTAGCTGATCTAATTAATGCAGCCTAAAATCCTTTAACGGATTTGATTAATAAATGTGTATTAGTGTGTTAAGTGTAAGCCAGCGTAAATAGATGTGTCTTTAATCCAGATTTAAACTGACAGAGTGTGCCTGCCTCCTGAACAGTATTAGGTAAATTTATTTTGAGTGCTAAATAGGAAAAAGATCTGGCAACTGCAGTAGATTTTGATATTCTAGGTATTTTCAAATGTCCAGAGTTTCGAGAATGCAGCGGCTGTGGATGTGACAGAGCTTGCTCGAGTACTGAGGAGCTAAGCCATTCTGGGCTTCATGAGTAATTAAACAGCACACCTAGGTTCCTAACTGATGAAGAAGAATTGATAGAGCAGCCATCAAGAGTTAGACAGTGTTATAGATTATTACATGCTGGGTTTTTTAGGTCCGATAATTAAAACCTCTTTTTTTTTCAGAATTTAACAGTAACAAGTTACTTGTCAGTTTTTTTATAACAGCTATGCATTCCATTAGTTTCTCAGTTGAAGGCTGAGAAGAAATATAGAGCTGAGTATCATCATCCATGTCTCCTGATAATATCTCCCAAGGGTAACATGTAAAGCATAAAAAGTAACGGCCCTAGTACTGAGCCTTGCAGTGCTTTATATTGCACAGTCTGTCTGCTTCCTGACCTGGGCCCCAGTTAGTCAAGTATGAGATTTAAGACTATGTGCCATATTTCTAGAGAGATGAGCGGCACCACCCCAGGAGGGATGAAGACCATCTCTTTTCAACAGGTCAGGTCTGCCCCATAAACTCGTCCAATTGTCTATGAAACCTATCATATTCTGCGGGCACCACTTAGACATCCAGCAATTGAGACCAAGCAGTCTGCTGTGTATCCTATCACTCCAGTAAGCAGGGAGTAAGCATCCAAATCCGTATCAGCCCTCACATTCTGACTGTCCTCTGTTAAAGTTCGGATGCGTGTCTCTAGTTCTGAAAGCTTCTCTGTCAGCCTAACTATATCCCTGTGAAACCCTCATCGCCGACAGAGAGAGATAAACTGTACATATGGCATGACGTGCAAACAACAAGAGAAGGAGAAGCCATACTGAGATTGAGATTGATTGATTATTCACTTACCACTGTTGTGTGATAAACTTGTGAAAAACGGAGAGAATGACAAATGAAATGGAGCAAACAATAAGTTAAATGGAGCGAGAGAAAAAAAGAGACAATAATAGAAAACAATAATATCCATGAGTGTAACGCGAGCAAAGACACGAATGACAAGCTAACTGGCAAATGAACGCTAATGAGCTGCACTCACGGTTTTTAGGTTAAAAGTGAACAATCAACAATCATATAGGTTTGATGTATACTATAGGAAATATTGAGGGAGTTAAGTTATTTATTATCACTTTAAACAACAGGAAGTGATAGACAGAAATACAAAGCTACGTATCCGAGCTACAAACACTCAACAAACTCTCAGGAGAGCAGTAGCCAACTGGAATCCGATCTAGTAGACTGACTGTTCACACAATTCTGATTGTTGGAATGTGTTCATTGTGACACATTCCAAAGTGAAAGGTAAACGAGACAGCAGAAAGTAGTTTTCTTTATTTTAAAAAAAGCTTAGTTTTATTTTTTTTGTAAAAGCTTGACAGTTTTGAATGAAACTTGCTTCTATCTGTACCAACCACAATCTCCAGTGCTGTTTCTTGATTTTTTTCCCCTCCACTCTGGCAAGTGGATTGTTTTCTGCCATGGTTTGCTGTTACCGATGGTCTATATGCTTAAAAGTATACTTTAATACCCTAAAGTGGGCCAATTTAGTCTCAAGGAGTTTTGAAATAATACACTTTTGAGTATAGGCTACTACTAGTACAATGATATTTGTATACATACTACATACAGTATATACTTAATACTAAGTATATGCTATAATAACAAATAAGTATACTTCAATATATACTTGAAGTATACTTAAAGGAAAACTCCATATTTCACTATGTTTCACTTCTTCTACTAACATCTGTAAGATGTCTGCCAGATATTTGTAGATAGCAGATGCTTTCCAGATCAAGAGATCTTTAACAGACATCTTGCAGACGTATCTGTGCTATCAGGGTATGTTAGTATTAGCTTAGCTCCATTTATTCCTTTGGTACCAAACAGGCATGAATTTAGAAGCAACCAAACACTTCCATGTTTTCCATATTTAAAGACTGTTACATGAGTAGTTACACAAGTAAGTATGGTGACACAGAATAAAACATGGTGATAACTATAGCGTATTGCGGAAGAGCACTTCGACCTCGGCGCAGTAATATCATCACTCCTGAAAACTCACCCGCTCCCTCTCACTTGCATCAATACAATCAATATGACTTTCACACCTATCAGTAGTAGTTTGAACAGACTCAGCAAAGTATCATTTACGTAGTAATATTATTAGTAAGATAGCTTGTGAATAATCATGGTGTTTACATTGTTGTAAATATTTGTGATAACAAGGCGAAAGTGCATAGCGCTGTAATGTTTCACAGAATTCCAACTCACCACAAATGGCGGCCTGTACTGGATGGGACAGTGATCCGCTCAAGTTGATGTACCACCAAGGCCTCCAGGAGGAGCTACAGTCAGAGCTGGTTTGTAAGGATGATGACAAGTCTTATGAGGAGTACATGGAGTTGGCCATTCGGACGGACCCCTTACTAGAGAGAAAAATTCCACTAAATTGGACAAAAATGCCCTGCTCAAACATATTAAATCTATTAAGTCAAAGTGAAAACGAATAGACAGTGTCGATTATGACATTAAGATTGCTCACGTTGCACCGTATATTTAAAATTAGGTGTTTTTCAGTATTGTGCGTAGGGAAGTTCTAATCTTTTAGATTAGTTTATCTAATTATTTTAAAAGGATTGTTGCATGGTTAAAATACGCGACTCAAATCCTATGTGTATATTAGAGAGGGGGAAAAATATATAATAAACACTGTAATCATTAGCTATTTTATTTTCTTCCACTCCACAACAAATCCTTTCAATTTATCAGTATTTAGAAAAGAAATGTAAGAAGCTATAGCTATATAAATGAAAAGCCAAAACAAATTATTTTAGGCTAAAATGAAACTGAAACTAACGTTGGGTCTCTCATTCCACACAAAATGAAATGTTCCCATATTTACTATGTATTTGAATGATAAATAAATTGATTAGGCTACTCGGCTATAGGCTACTTCACTCGCGTTCCAGTATTCCAGGGGCACCTGCATGATTTCTTCCGAGGATATGCACTTCTATCAGATTGTTATTTATTTTTTTGTTTGTTTGTTTGTTTTTTGCGGACCAGTTAGTTTAAATGTTTAAGCTACATAATTGTGAGCTTTTAGATGGATATCAACAGAAGCTGAAGCGCGCTCTTCAGGACACAGAAGCGCCAACGTTATCACTTGCATTTTATTTAAATTACTATTTTAAAATGTGGCATGTAAACACTGATAACTGCATAATTAATGACATGGCTTGTTCAGTATAATTTGGGTACTGAATCTCTGACAGTCTGAGCGCTCATGGTATGCACAGTACAGCCGTACATCTGCAAGGCCACTGCCAATATCCACAGAAAATCTCATGCAATCCCTTTTTTCTTTAACATTAGAAACCCTAACTAACCCTAACCCTAACTGTTGTCTCCTATATGCATATTTCCGGTTCATTTTTTGTGCTGTACGAAAGGTTACATTTTGCAGTTTTTCTTTTGTTAATTTGGTTTTAGTTCTTTAAATGTATTATACAAATTATTAATTAATTATAGGCCTATTTATCCTTTATAATGTTGTTTTTTTCTTTCTCTCCTCTCGCAGAAGCTCTGCAGGTGCGTGATGTGATAGAATACCATGTGAATTCTGTTGTTTGCTAGATTTTGTAAAATGAATCCATAATTGCGCAATCTAACACATTTTTTTTTATATTATTATCATTAGCCCTATTGTTTATTATTATTATTATTATTATTATTATTGAGAGTGCTCGCAATAGATCAAATATAAATTTATAATTATTATTTTATATTTTTTTTATTAAATTGTAATCAGGTTCAATACAAATTCTGTCCCATTAAACATGTTTTATTAATCTACATGACACCTATGTTTGGTTCTTGCCTGAAAAGATGGGTATACGATGTTTAATACATTTGGCTGTTTTAGCCTTACCCTGGAGTTGGGTCACCCTCCGTCTTCTAATAGGGAAAAAATGTAAGTTTTTGATGGCTTCTAAATCCATGCCTATTTGGTATCGAAGGAATGAATGGAGCTAAAGCTAACATTGTGGAACTGTGTGCTATAGTGATTTAGTGCATGCACTGAGACGGGACAGATATATATCAACTCAAGTTCAGAAAGAACATTGTAAAATATATGGAGAAACGGGGGAATGTTCCATTAATAAACTAAACTTGAAGTATACTATGGTATAAAGTATACTTCACAGTATAATTGCATCTCTCCTGAGGTTAGCCACTTCTACCCATCTAGTCTCCTAGCAGGACAAGGTTGTAATTCTTCATAACTCTTCTGCTACTTCGAATGTCTTCCCTCTCTCCCACATGGTTCTTGCGTTCCATGTACCAATGTTGGTTGTTCTGGTCAAAAGAAGATGGAGTATCGGCTTTGCAGCTTCCAGAGTTTTCCTACATTCAATACATGGCTTCATAATCTCTTCCCAGGGCTGGGTTTTCTTGTAGATTTCTTGTAACTACAACCTAACCTAATGGCATTTTAGCCTACATTAGTTCTGAATGTAATAGGGGTAATAAAATGTGACGTGAGCCTATACACGGCTGTTTTTTTTAGTTGTTGTTGTTTTTTTTCCACTCTCAAAATGTAATCTTATAGTCTACACGTAGTTTTTATTTTATTTTATTTAAAAAAAAATGCTGCAGTTTGAAATATCTTTAAAAAGTACTTTAATGTCTTTAAAGTGTTAAAAAGATTATATATA
>JAUMHP010000026.1:1744434-1756076 GCA_032361065.1 Enteromius trimaculatus
TTTTTACACGTTTGTTTTTTACTCAAATGGTTTCAGTCTGTCATATAATGCAAGTCAATGGGCGCACAACTGGTAGGACATCCAAATGCTCGGCAATCATTCTTCAACCTCAAATATAGCTTATCATCTGAAATATGTAGGTAATATAGTAGTAACATGTAAACTTTACATGGCCGCTCAATCTAATGTTAACCCAGAGAAATGTGCGCTGTTGAAGTGTCTGTTTGTAACGTTAAGGGACACTTTGTGTGTACTTGAGCACTTATTAGGCTTTAGGCAACTAAAAGCTCATTATGATGATTTGTTGACTAATGCTTAAAATGAATGACTATCAGTCGACCAGAAAAATCCTTAGTGGAGGGCAACCCGAATTACAAGATAATTGTAATCTTATATACGTATAATTTATGCTTAAAAGAAAAAAACGTAAAATTACAATCTTTATGGTTCTATTTCTATAAGAGAAAATCTTTATTGTGTTACTCAAAGTACCTGCAGCCTTGAAAATAATCGTCATCTCCAGATCGTTTTGTTTCATTCATGATGGACGGGATCTGAACAGTTTGATCTCCAACACTGACTCTAGATGAAAATGACAAACAATCACAAAAAAATATATGTATGAATCATTCTGTTAAACATTTGCAGTTGTTCTGTTTTGTAGAGAATCAATTATGTCTTTATGAAATTACATAACATCAGCTCTGTACATTTACATTCACTTACATGTCATTCTCATCATGTCATTCATCTCAATCTCAAGCCAAATTCAGACAGCGGCGATTAAATTGCTGCAAATGAAATGTCAATAGTGATAGTCAATAGTTAAAGGTGGTTCATTGGTCAATTTGAACAGGTCTGATTTATGTTTTTGCGACATCAATGATTCTGCAGTCCTTTACAATAAAAATTGAATTAGTTTTTAATATATGAAGTTAATTTATTACATTTCGTATTTCTTACAGTGTAAGTGTAAAGTGTTTACAGCACATTAGAGTGAAACATCTTAAAGTCTTAGAAATCCTGTTTGTTCATATTTAATGATTCTTGCAAACGATTTTCGGGGGGAGCACGCACAGGTAATTAATCATGGCTGGCTCCTATCAGAGTGAGAGATACTTCCTATAAATGGTACAAACACCCTCACCTCCGTATCTTGTTCTTAGCATCACTCAATACAGCATAGGCTTTACCTCGCCTCCAATGCTGAACTTCAGACAAAATCCGGGCGCATCATCAGATCGAAACCCGAGGCAAACGGACATTAATTACAGTTCATAGGGTAAAACAAAATGGAGCTACACGATTCGTCTCCTTGCAAATCAGTCGACCACTCTCCTAACTCCACCCAAGAATCGGGTTGGCCAACAGATCGAGCCACAGCCTCGAACGCCCCTCAACACTATCGACCTTCACAGACCTGTCTCTCTGCGAGTGTCGGGTCGCAGCAGCAGGCCTTTAATGGGCCTTGGCCATGTCCCAGTTCATACCACTGCAACTTCCCTCTCTTTCCACTTCGGCCCAGCCTTTCGTCTTCCGCAATCTGTATCCAGCGCTACACCACCAGTCTTTCAGTGTTTTTGAAAAGGTACCTAAAGTAACACACATAATGTCCTGACCAGATCTATTCTCCATTTTATTCTTCCTGCTCATATAAATTGCAAGTTTTGCTTACCTGACATACCCTTCAAGTCTGGAGTAATCATGATTTTCGGAAAAGGAACTTTTGTATTAGAAACCAGAACACCTATCCCAAAATCCATCAGTAGTGTGATTTCGTCATCACCGAGTTTCTTTCTCCAAAAATCTAATATTGATTTTATACAACGAATTGACTTAAGCCCCAACAAAAGGGCTATTGCTGTAACATCACTTAAATTCAGGACTCAACTACTTGCATTAGCTTCACAGTTCTGGAGGCACACAGCATATGAGAGAGAGCACCTCGTTTGTTATATCTAGGCGGGACCCCTTAACAAGGGGCTCCTCCAGAAGCCAAAATAATGAGTCCAAAGTGTCCTTGCTCTTAAACATAAAAAGGCCCCTTATATTTTAAAAAGTCCACAATAAAAAGAAGACAATCCATTCAGGTGCAGCTTCCTGTAATCCATAAAGAAGAGAGCAGTATCAAGTCCAAGTCCTTCCACCTTTTGCAAAATAACTCTAGTCGGGTTTCTCCACACCAGATCCGCGGGGCCCGTTGAGAATCTTTGTTTGAACTGCAGGTGAAATGTTGCCATTCTGATTGGTAAATGCACCAAGCCTTGCCCACCTTCCTCTTTCGGTAAAAACAATACACTTTGTGAAATCCAGTGTAGTCGATCCCAAAAGAAATCCACAAAAATTCTTTGTAATTGAGTTAATAACCCTATTGGTGGATCTGCACAAAACAACTTATACCACAATATTGATGCAACTAAATTATTAACTATTAACACTCTTCCCCTAAAAGATAACTGTGAATGAATCCATTTCCATTTAGCCAGTCTACCAACTATTTTTTCTACAATTCCATCCCAGTTTTTTTCTGAAAATTTGTGTCTCCAAGATAAACTCCCAAATATTTAAAACCTCCCTTTTTCCAAAATATTTGATCAGGTAAAACTGGTAAACCCTGTTCCCACTTTCCTAGAGCCAATGCCCCTCCCTCTTTTCCCAGTTAACCTTAGCAGATGAGATCATTCCAAAATCATTGATAATACCCTCCATATAGTTAATATCTCGCTGCCCATTAACCATAATTATAATATCATCAGCATAAGCTGATATTTGATGATGTATATCACTATGATGTAAAAAAAAAAACTTAATTTATTCAACAAAGGCTCAATAGCCAAAGAATATAACATTCCGGATAATGCACAGCCCTGCCTAATACCCCTAAAAACCTTAAAAGGGGCACTCAAACCACCATTGATTTTCAACACACTTTCAATATCCTGGTACAGAACTTTGATCATTTTGATAAAATCCAAATCAAATCCAAAAGCCTCCAAAGTTTTCCAAAGATATCTGTGCTCGACTCTATCAAAGGCCTTCTCTTGGTCAACAGCAACAAGGCCCAAATCAACATTAAAACAAGTGCAAACATTTAAAATGTCCCGTATAAGACAAACATTGTCAAATATAGATCTTCCAGGAATACAATAAGTCTGATCAATGATGAAAGAATGATCTGCCCCATCACCTTCTTCAACCTATTAGCCAAAGTCTTAGAGAATATTTTCAGGTCAGAGCATAACAAGCTCACTGGTCTCCAGTTCTTTGTCTTGTAGGTTACCCTTCTTAGGTAACAAGGTAATCACTGCTCTTCTGCAGCTTAAAGGCAATAACCCCTCAGTAAGACTCTCATTGAGGTCATTACCTAAAACTGCCCAAAACTCACTGTAAAACTCAACAGGGAGTCCGTCCATACCAGGGGCTTTACCCCTCTCCATGTCTTGTACATCAGTGAAAAGCTCCTGCCCTCTTAGGGGCCTTTTTAGAGCTCTCTGAAACACTGAACAGACCTTCATAAAAGTGAGCAGACAATTCATCATCCTCTACATACTCACTGCTGTACAGCCCAGCGTGGAACTGTACGGCCCTCCGCAGAGGGTTCTGTTCATTCCCGTCCATCTTCAGAGTATAAGCAGTGAATATGACGACTCTGACCATTCTTTCTCTCAAGACTAAAGAAGAATTTAGAAGGGGCATCCATCTGTGAAATATTTAAAAATCAAGATCGGACCAATGCTCCTTGTGCTTTAATTCCTAGAATATCTATAAGAATAGACTTTTTAGACTTAAGGGTCTCCAGATATCTTTGCTCTTTAGTAACATCAGCCAAATCCTGTAATTGAAGTATTTCAGTTTCTAACTTTTTCATAGATCGTGTTATGTCCCTGGTAACACTGAAAGTGTATTGTTGACAAAGCATCTTTATTTTAACCTTCCCAACATCCCACCACTGATGCAAGTTTTCAAAGTCCTGTTTTCTTAACTTAAAATTATCCCAAAAGAAGCAAAAAACATCCCTAAAATTCTTATCATTTACCAAAGATGTAATAAAATGCCAATAGGCACTTTTGGCCTTCACATTTGTCATAGAAACTTGACAAGTAACTTAACAGTGATCAGAAAAACCTACTTTTTTTTTACAATGTTTAAGTGGTGCTTATAACAATAAAACCTATCAATTCTGGCTAGAGATACATTTTCTCTTGTATGCGCCCAAGTATACTGTTTGACATCATTGTTAAGCCCCCGCCATATATCACATAAATCATAAGTCTCAACCAGTTCACACACTGGCTCTAGGTGGTTCCGATCTAATACATAGTTTTCTGTACAATTGAAATCTCCACCAAGAAACAAATAATCATCAAAATTACAATTCTGCAAAATACATTTGACATTGTTAAAAAAAATTCCCTTTTCCATTCAAACTGTCGCTATGAGTTTCTTGAACAAACATAACATCTAAGGCTTTTTGTCTAATTAACTCAAAAAGTACTGCTCTTTTCTTAATATCTCTTGAACCATTCAGGTTGAGGGTACCCAACTTTACCACACGCATTAAGAGATATAATACCAGAAAATAAAATATAAACAGTGTCTTAGAAAAAAAAGAAAAACTGTCGTTTCAAAACCATCCTCAGTTTTTTGTTTTAGTTTCAGTTTTGAAACAAATTTCCTCAACCTGAACACTTCCTGAGCAGTGAACTGCTCCTCACTATCACCCCTCATCATCATTGCAACTGAATCAATGAACATTTTATAATCAGGAAAAAATGCTTCATCCCTCATCACCTCAGTATCTAAACTTTCTTCAGACACAATAGATTCTGCCACATCTTCATTTAAAAGACCTGCACCTGTTACTCTATCACTGACGTTTTCCCCTACAACCTCAGATCTCACATCTGTATGCATGTCTTCCCCAACAACAGCAGCACTAGTCCCAGCTTCAACAGTCTCTCCCAACTCTTCATTATTTACACGTTCAGCATCATTAACTTTCTCTGTGCGTGTACTTCTTATGTGGCCCTGTTTTCCACATCGAAAGCACTTCATTATATCAGAAGTAGCAAACACCACATAGTGAAACCCATCGTTCCGAAATTTAAAAGTCACGTTTAAATCCTCTGCATCATTTTTCAAAACCATATAAACCTGCCGTCTAAAGCAAACAACATGCTTAAGTAGCGGTGATTTACATCCAAGCGGAATCTTTTTCATTTGAGATACTATTTTGCCATGTCTAGAAAGCTCTGCTATCAAAAGCTCATCTTTAATGAACGGGGGAACATTGGACAAGATTACTTTTTTCGCCGGTGGAAGCAGCGGCATTACCGGAGTCAAGGTATGCTGTATGACAACACCACTCTGCACAACGCTGTTTAACTTTTCAACAGAATCCAGGAAAACAACAACAGCACTCTTCATGCGGGAAGCCGATAATACACTGTCGAAACCGACAACTTGTCCAACAGCCAAAACGCACTGTTCCACCGAAACATTGGTCACAGGCGCGAGCTTGATGCCGTGTCTACGGTAAGCTCACCCGCTCGGAACACGCCATTGCCACCCAGCAAACACTGGATAGCAGCGATTCTCTTCCTACCCAAATAAACTTTAACCTGTACTAAATAGACAAAACACGAAGGAATTATTTACGTAAATTCTCTTTTAAACAGAAACACTGTAAAAGTTTAGAGAAAGCAGGAAAACTCACACACTCCAGCAACACTCTCGCGGCAAGCTCTGCCTACTCACCCCCAACATCCGCTCAGAGAGTGTGTGTGTGTGTGTGAGAGAGAGAGAGAGAGAGAGAGAGAGAGATTATGACTGGTGTTGTTTGTTGTAATTGTTTGTTGCCTTTTTGGACATTTGTGGTGTTGGCTCCCATTTGAAACAGTTCGGCTCAAGCCCAGCCATTTTCAGGGTCATGATTGAGGACAATGTCCCGTCCAGAGACAAGCTGTTTCATGTTGAGATCATTACGTACTTAGTGCTCAAAGTGATGCTCAGGGCTCCAGTGGTTTCCTCTGTGGGTGAATGAGGAAGATGGTGAACAATTTCAGGATGCTTTTTTCCTTGGTTGTTGCGTTAAACCTTACCCAGATACAATAGTGCTATTTTCTGATTGGCTATTGTGTAGCCTATTTCTTTTTTTTGATTGGCTGATAAGTGGCATTCTCGACTAAGAACTCCAGGGGAGACGCGCTTGAATCCTGCCGGTTCCATAGCGAGAGCGGCCCAGCCAGAGAAATGTGGAGCGGTATACTGTGGTATTTTAAATATATTATAAATAGTTTTTTTCTGCGTGAGAAATACAATGTGTGGCGGGAGTGCGTGACAATAGACCGAAATAAGTGACTTTCACGCTCAATGCGTGACACTTGAGAGCCCTGTACTTACCTCACTGCCCTCTGTCTCCTCTGTGCTGAACGTTACACACAAGGGGTACAAAATCAGACGTGTATCCCAAAGCTTTTCTCCTAGCATCATTAACCCTTTTTTTTCCAGTGGTCTTCACCACAGTAGTCACCCCTTGTATCCCAGTCACCGCTGTGAATACCATTGTTTACCCCAGTCACCGCAATAGCTCCCCTGTCTTTTATATCTCACCCCGTTTCAGCAAGCGGACCTCAAAAGTAGGAGAAACGGGCTGGTCGCTGACCTCTGTCTGCTCCTCGTGGCCAGAAGAGTAAAAAACCCTAGAGCTCGGGAGTCTGAAATGTTCAGTTACAAGTTTAAAAGTCACATGTAAAACACAATCTGCTTTCAATTACAAGGAAGTAATACTTTTCGCAGGAGCTACAATGAGAAGTTGGTCATTTTCCAAATGTATGCAATTTATTAAACAATCATCATAATTAATAACTCATTTCCCTATAGCTTTCCATATTTGGTAACACTTTATAATAACGACACTGTATTAATCATTAGTTAAGCATTAGTAAATAGTCAGTTCATCCTTTTATAAAGCATTGTTCCAACATTTAAAACGTTTATAAATACAGCTATAAATGTCTTGTTCTTGATTTATAAGCATATCTAAATGTACAAAGAGATGTAAAGGCTCAGTTATCTTCCTAACATGAAAAATAAACACAACACAAAGGGATACAGAACTATTAATTTCAAGATGCAAAAAAAATCAAACTGTACACTTGAATTTTTTTACTATGAAGTTGAAGATTTGTTTTTCATTTATCAAGTGTACAGTTGTGCGATTGCATCTTGAAAAAATATTTCTGTGTTCTGTATCTCTCTGTGTTGTGTTTGTTTAACTTTTCTGTTTCGAAGATTAATTAGCCTTTAAAACTACTTTATAAATGCTTTACAAGGTTTAACTAGTCTTCACTTTAGATGATCTCACAAAACAGACGTCTGACAACTACTAAATGCCTTATAACTACCTGACTTATTCATGAATTACAGCAGGAACATGTGTTAATAAAGCATTTATTAACGCACGTGTCTAAATAATAAGATTTACTAATGTAAATGTAATCATTAAATCATGTTTTGTGGGTGCTTCATGATTAAAATAGTATTTAAAGTTTACTTACATGAATCAGAAAATGTCTTTCTGCTCCAGAGCTGAAGACCTGATTTGATCAAAATGTTCGGGTTACTAGACAAGTTCTCAAAATGTCCTTACTTTCCGATTATGTTCATGTATCTTCCCACATGAGCAAATACAAAATGATCAGTTTTTGAAAATGGAGAAAGAAATTGTTACGAACAAGTGTAAAGTCACATGTAAAACATTATCTGCTTTCATTTACAAGGAAGTAAAACCTGTTTGCAGAAGTGCAGAGGCTACAATGAGAAGTTGGTCATTTTCCAAAAGTCACGGTTCATGGGTTCACAATCTCATTCATGTCTGTTGTGTGTATGAATGAGTAGGTGGGGCTGAGTGTAATCATGAATTACAGCAGGAACATGTGTTAATAAAGCATTTATTAACACACTTGTGTCAAAATAATAAGATTTATAAATGTAAATTAAAAAAATGTATTAAACATTTACTTAGACTTTCTAAATGGTCTTATTAAACACTGACGGTTCCTAAATAACTGGTTTGTAATTAATGTAATAACTTAAAAAATGATAAACTGACTTATGAAATATGAAAATACAATTATTAAACATTATATATATGCTCAAGAACAAGGCATTTACAGATGCACTTGTAAACTTTTTACTAATGCATAATTATGTTGGAACAAGGGTTTATAAAGGATGAAATAAATGCTTAAAAAACAAATCATTAGTCATCAATAGTGTGTAGTTATTATAAAGTGTAACCAAAAGGGTAAGTAAATGATTGAATATTTAGATGTACATTATTAAATCTTATTATTTAGACACATTATAATAGTTCCTGAGTGTGTTAATATATGCTTTATATGCTGTAATTCATGATTAATTCAGGTAGTTATAAAATATTTAATAGTTGCCATCCATCTGTTGCCATCAAGCTTGTGTGTGATTGGTTATAATCCACAACACTGTATGTGTACAAAGAATCACGGTGCAACATTGAAATGAAAAGTATTGATTGCAGCATTAAATTTAGATCTGCTCATTTTCATGTTATTCACAACAACCATAATGGATTTAGTTTAACTGTACTCCAGTATTTTTGTCTGTGTGTTGCCATAGTTTCTTCAAGCAGAAACCAAGGAAAGTGTAGATATTACATCACTGATAGCAACTTTCTGCTCTTATGAACACAAGAAAAAAAAGCAGCTGCATCCTCTAGCTTTGAAAAAGCTGCGAGGCACGTTTATCTAGCGCCATATTTACATAGAAAAGCTATTAAAAAGCAGCAGAGCTTTATTAACAGCTTTAAAAAAAATCACTTAATCTCCATATGAACTGTATGAAGCCTGAACAAATTTACCACTAGTTTTAAAATGATAAACTACTATTTTGCTAATTTGGAGATTATCCCAATGCCCACACTTTAACTTATTTGACATAATCAGTAGTTTATCTGGGAGAAAGCACATGCATGAACGTAATCAGCGGTTGTTTACAGATAGAGGATAGTGTACACACACATTGTGATACTCTCTAAAATGGTGGAAGATGTAACTTGGAGGAGAGGAATTGTTGAGTAAATTTGTTATTTTTGTTTTGTTTGCACAAAAAAGTATTCTCCAAGCGTTATAAAACTGAAGTTGATCCACTAATGTCACATGGACTGTTTACCGATGTTTTTACTATGTTTTTGGATCTGTCATTTCAGTTGTGTATGGGAATTATCTTACATATAATTTCATTGTGTTTTAATTAGCTCTTGTGTTTATTTAGGGAAAAGAACCTCAAGGATTCGAGTTAATGTGATTACTCTGATTCAAAACAAAGTATAAACTCTATTGACCAATTCCGTCTAACGTTTAGCAGAATTTAGTATATTTTACCAGTTTTGCTTAATTTGTGGCCATCAAACAAAACGGTAGTGTTAATTTCTTCCTGTATAAAGGCAGGGTAGCTTTAAGATCTGGGCAAAGTTTGTTTTTTTACAAAACACAATACACAGGACAACGATTCTTAACAATGAAACACAATTTATTGAACTATTATACTCCATAACTGACTAACGTAGTGAATACTCAAACACACACACATAGCTCTGAGGATAAAAAGCAGTTGTTTAACTAAAAGTCCAAAGTACTTGCTACTAGTTCCAGTATCTCGACCAGACAGAATTCATCAAGCAGAGGTTTAGCTTACTGTTACGTTTTCGGGTGCATTGTTCAGTGAGAAAGGAGATATTTATGTTTACAGCTCTGAACTGAGAGGGATGCGCTTCTGATTGGCTCGTCAGAGGGAATTCTGGCACTTCTGGTTGGCTGCAGTCTTCCTGACGTCTTTAAGATTTCCCTGCTGGTGAATCATCAATGCTTTGGCGATGGGAACGATTGGATGCTGGTTGGCCTGTTCTTGAAGTTCTTTTTTAAGTGGGTTGCGCTTTGGAATTTCAGCAGAGAGATGAACTGTTCCGGTGAGTTCTTGAAAGACGGCAAACTACACAGATGTAACCCACAATGACAAAGAGCTTTCACGCAACACTGAGTCGCGGGTTTGCAGCTTCGCGTTTTCCTGTTTGCTTTGTTTCTTGGTTCTAGGTTTTAACTTGTGAACTTTGTCCCGCCCCACGACGGGGGACTTCCAATCAGTTCACAAGTCAAATGTGGGATCTAGTGATAATGTGAACTAGTTTTACCCTCAACTGAAGTTCACATGAGGTGCACAGTGCTAAAATACCGCACTCCGTGTAACACAAGCCACAGGCGAGGCAGCAGCAGGTGCTGCTGTCAATCTGCAGGGAGCACTGATACTAACAAGCAGCAGCTGAAATTCAAACCCATACACAAAACACTAACAAGAGAAAAATTTGGAAATCAAACCCGGCTCATGTGTTTACCATCTTTACCCAACATATCAGAACTTGTAATTGACTTGTAAATTAATTAACTAAACATAATAATCACTTATTAATCATTTGTAAATGTTTTGTAGATTAACATTTCATCATTAACTAATCCCTTATAAATGACTTACAACGGGACGTTATTATAAAGTGTTACCAAAATTGGTATATTTAATATTCTATGTTTTTATTATTAATAACTATAACAACAACAATAATAATTTTATTTTGTATGATTATTGTAATATCTTTAGATTTATTATTTCTAAATTTTAAATAAAATACATATATAATTTTATATACATTTAAAATAATATAATAGATATTAATAATAATAATAATAATAAAAGTATCACATGCATAACTGCTTATTTAAGAGCAATTATAGCAATAGCATTATAATCATAACCTTTTTTTATTAATTTTATAATTTAAATGAATTTAAATGTATATCTGGGTGATTATTATTATGATTATTTATTTTAGAATTTAAATAATTTAAATAAATGAAAAATGTTGGTACAAATAAGGCAGCTGAAGTAATGTTTACCTTTTATTTCTGGTAAAACTTTTTTCACTTACATTTAATATACATATATAAATAGGATTTTTGTTTATAAATATCTTGTAATTAAAACATGCTAACTGTAAAACTCAGTAAACATTTTAAAAAATATATATATATTCTTACAGCTTTCATTTATTGAAATATAATTGTTAAAATATATTTTATTAAATGCCATGATTAATGACGTATTTTGTAATGTCAGAAGCGGATTCAGTCTTGTGAGGAATTGATTATATTGATTATATTTATGAAAAAAAAAAAAACATAAATGAAAATCTGATTTGTCATTGTTTTAATATTTCTGAACAAAAACAACAAAGAAATTAATGACATGGGGCCTGTTTCTGTAAGGAGGTTCAAACAACTCTGTTTCAAGTTTAAACTTGAACTCTGAGTTGATTTACCAAGAGATTAAAAACTCAAGAGTTTTGGGTTTCAGAACAGGTGATCTGAGTAAGGTCAAACAACTCTGAGTAGACTAACTCAGAGTTAAGCTTGTACACCGCGACTCTAAAAGGCAGTGATGGGCAGTAGCGTCGCTACAAGTAGTGACGCTACTAGGTTAACTACATTTCTCAGTAGCGTGTTGGTAGCGTCGCTACTTTCACAATCAAATAGCTTTTCAGTAGCGAAGCTATT
>JAUMHP010000026.1:1756176-1779521 GCA_032361065.1 Enteromius trimaculatus
GGATGCATTTGTCTGGTAATAATAAGACATCTATAATAAGCCGATCTGAATTGTTTTTGAATTAACAGTGTATTGCAATGGAAAGCAGATAGCACAGACGAACACACATGGCACTCCCTTGTGAAAATGATTACTGGAATATGCAGTATTTTTAGGGGCACTAAGCAATGTTGTATTATAAAGCTGTACTGTAACATGTGTAATGGAAGACTAACTTATTGCTTGCTGCATTTAGTACTTTTTTTTTTACAAGTATTATATAAGGCGGTATAAAATATGTGATGATAAATGTGTCAGTGGTTTTATGATACCTTACTGTAATGATTCCAACATTTATCTTATAATCTTTTAGCACACACACACACACAAAAAAAGCACTGATATTACAATTATTTGATCTAAAATAATATTTTTTAATATACTTTTTAGTACTAATTACTCTAATAGTTTAATTTTTTTAGTGATATAATTAATAACAGTCATTATCTCAAGTTATACATCATACTACGATACGAAATGTAAAATTACTTAAAAAGTAAACATATGTTTTATTTAAATGAGCTTTCAATGGCTTTACTGTGCCCACCAGGGATAGTTTCGTAAAGCTGCAAAGGAAATGTTGATTGATTTCCTGATCAACTAATCTAATAATAAGCAAATATCACAAAAGAGAAAAGAAAAACTGTACGCACTCATTGTTTACAAATGCATATTTGTCGATGGTCTCAACGACAGATTTAAAGGTGATCTTGGAGGTCAGAGTGTAACCGTGTTGGACCATAGGCTCCCCGTCTGGACCATCCCAACAGTCCACTGTAACACAAAGCATAGTCACAAACAATTTTCTAAAATGAATTACAGCCATTGGAAAAAATGTATCAACAAATGTTATCGCTTACCCTCCACACAGCGACACCCAGCCTGCAGAACCCAAGCATACATGTCTGTCTTGGAATGGGACAGCAGCTGATCTCCAGTCAGGTAGGTGTTGTGGGAAGAGGCTATGAAATAGTTACACAGAGACTGATCCATGTCTTGATTGACTTCGTTGTGCTGAGGGTTGAACACATCGCAGACTGGGCTCCTCATGTAGTTGGTGAACCCTAGATAGGGAAAACAGACCCAACACAGCTGTAATTTTTTTTATTTATTCGAGCTTTACATTATATAGTGCTACAAAATAAAAAAAAGTCAAAAACAAAACATGCTACATGTCTTTTAAAAGCTCAAGATTCATGCAAATGACTAATGGTGCACTGCTAAAATATCACTTGTTACAACAATCAATTGTGATGACAAAATTGCAAAGTGCAAGAACTGGAGAGATCATTCCAGTAACTTTTTAAAAGCCTAAATGTCTTGCTCTTTTTTAAAAAGGGAGTTTCTAGACAAAAATCAATCAAGCTATCACTTTTATTTATGTAGCGCTTTTAAAAATACAGATTGTAGCAAAGCACTGAACATTATCAAATAGGATAACAGAGTGATGGCAATGTATAATGACGAGATTAAACTATTTATTTAGTTTATCATCAAAAACGACGATGATCACTAGAAATTAGGTGCCCCCAAAAGAAGAGTTGTGCGCGAGTGGTATGCAGCAGATGTGTGCTGAATAAATTTGTTTTAGTTTGACAAGTCACTGATGGAAACCAAATCACTGAGGAACACATCATACATTCAATAATGGAAGCGGCACACACACATAAACCAAAAAACTATTGCAAATTTACAAAAAAATACAATGTATAAAATGGACAGACATGCCTTGCCTTTGCCTTTGCATTTGGTATTAAGATGTGTTTTTCACAATCCAATCACATGCAGACCATGCTGCATACATGTGTAAATGGGATCTGAAATGTTTTGAGCTTGTCAACTTCTTGCCACTTCCAGAAGTAGTCAAAAAACACATTTGACTGTATTGTTTTCACAGTGTGGGTGCTCGTGTGGTCAAATGTGTATGAACAGCCACTCTCTGCCTACTGACCTCATTTTTAAACAGAAGGGATTTAACTGCCGGTTGAAATTGTAAGTTTGGTTTGAAGATAAAAAAAAATGTAAAAAGCACAATGTTCTTCTAATAGTGCTGACTCTAGCACAAACCACAGCATTCGGCATAGTTTTGAGATTATTCAGATAAAAAACGAAATTTGTCTCCCTGCTCTACTTGTGATTCGATTGATCAGAAAGACAGACAGAGAGACAGACAGACAGACATGACAGACAGACAAAGAGACAGACAGACAGACATGACAGACAGACAAAGAGACAGACAGACAGACATGACAGTCAGATAGATAGATAGATGATAGTCCATTGTGTGTCTTGGCCAGAGGATTATTTAGGGCTCACACACAGCATTGCAGGGTCAATCAGTTCCACCAGCTTTGCTCTTACAGGAAGCCAAGCTGAACTGAGCCCCTGTGTCTTATTTAGCATAAGGGAAAAGGGGTGGCCCGTGCTTCACTGTCAGTGGACAGTGCTCATGGACCCAATCAATAAAGCTCCAAAAAGATCAGATGAAATTTCACAACACACACAGAAATGAAAGAAAACAGAAACTTTAAGATCCAGCAAACGTCCTGTTATGCTGTAACACTACCCAGCATTTCATCTCCCCCTCCTTGAAAAAGTATATAGACCACAAGGCTTTTAGGCTTTAGTCAGACTATTTTGATGACTGCAGCGCATGAAGAGAGTTTTCCAGAATAAAGAGAAAATTCTGCTTCCAATCCAAAGTCTGTCTCCTGGTCTCGTGAAAAAGTTTACAACAATAGTAATGTTAAAGGCATTTGTAGTCTCTGCAACAGCTATGGTAGGTTGGCACTTAGTGGAGACACAAATGCCAAACAATAAACATGGCACATTTGCACGACACAGTTCACTGTATAACTGGTTCTGTCTTCGCAGTGGGTTCCATCTACTGATGTTGAGCTTGTGCTGTTTTCAGATTAGTTTGGACCTTAAAGGAATAGTTGACCCAAAAATTTAATTTATTATTAATTTCAAATCGTTCCAAACCTGTATACTGTATACATGTTTCTTATGCTGAACACAAAAGAAGATATTTTGAAGAACCGAACAGTTGTTGGTCATACTGACTTGAGAAATCTTATGGAAGTCAATGGGGACCATCGGCATTTATCAGCATTCTCCAAAAATATTTTATGTTCAGCATAAGAAAGAAACTTACACAGGTTAGGAATGGCATTTTGGGTGAACTACTGTATTCCTTTCATGTTTAGTTACAACATAATTACAACAAATTTAATTTACAAATACAACAAACTTTTTTTTTATTATTACACACATGACCAAGACTAGTTTGAGTCTAGCTATGTAGACATTCTGTCAGGTTTTCTGCAATAAATCTAAATCTAGGGAGGGAAAGAAAAGATGAGTTTGGCCAAACATAGTCCTCACCTTCAATTCCAAGAACTCCATTCTGCTTGTTCTCCTCGGAGACTTCAAACTTATTGATTATGTCCAGACAGTATTCAGGGGTCACATTGGACATCTGTGAAGAAGCAGAAAGAAATGAAAAGAGAGGGTCAACCTCATGTCACTCTTCCAGATAGGATCCGTAACATGTCAATCATTTGGTCTCTAAGGGTCACCTCCTTTTAAAGTAAGATCACAAAAAATCCTCCAAACTGCCATTCTGTCACTAAATGACTTCATCCTTCTGTTTTGTCTGCACCCTTTCCCTCTTTTCACAACTTCCCCTAGGGCTTCATGGCCGGTGCGTGGGCAGAGAGAGGGAGCAGGGGCACAGAGAGGCTTCTTAGCATCACACTGGGGTTGTTCATAGCCTCAACTGGAAAGCCATTATAATGGCTGATAGAGAAGCAGAGCCTTTCACTTTCTGAATCTTAAAGAATGCCCAAGAGCTCTGGCAAATATTGAGCTGGAATAGGGAAAGACGTACAATAAAGGGTGTAACGCAAAATAAATACATAAAACGCAGTAAAACACTCCAAATGACTATACAATTGTGAGGGGCAATGCATCTATAAAATCATTAGGAATCAAAACTATAATACAATGAAAACAAATGGTCAATAGTGAATAAAAGTGACATCAGAAATATCAATAATAATCTATACTGTCTGAGTTATCAGTCTGAAGCAATGTGAAACTATGCTTTAGTTTATAAAAAGTGATACATTATTAATATAAAAAACAACTTTCTTTGAGTGTTGAAAACAGTTGTACTACTTAATATTTTTGAAAAAAAAAAAAAAAAACCTAAATAAACAAAAAAACAAAAAAACTTTGTCACGATATAAAATCTTTAATAGCACGTTATATATATATATATTAGGGGTGAACGATACGCGTAATCGTATCAAACCGTTCGGTACGAGGCTTTCGGTTCGGTACGCATATACGAAACGAACGATTCATAGAAAAAAAATAACTAAATAAAGAGAATAAACTGTGTAAAATATAATGTTTTCAATGCTACGCTCAACAAGGCAGCGCAGACGATGGGACAGGGAACCCGCTGTCTTCTCCTCCCACCCCCAAAGAGACGAGAACCAGAAACACACACATTACAAACAATCCCCGCAGCATTCAGGTAACGTTAGGCATTTCCCTTTGCTATTTCAACCCAGCATCCAGCTATTTAACCAGAGCTGCATCTTTCTGCTCTAACACACTAAAATAATGTTTGTATTGGCGTTAACGATACTTTAGCATTAAATGTAACATAAGAGTACATTCACGAAGCGTCTAAAAACAAGCGGAAAACGCGAGGCGTGTCGCATCCTTCCTTAACCAATTTCAAAGCGCTTTGGCGCTCACGCATCTGCTGTTACTAGGCAAGCATGACAGCGCTGTCAGTTACAAAATCATTTCTGCTTTGGATTTTAAACTCTGTTGAAAATAAAGAGATTGTGTGCGCAAAACTCAAATCTACTTTTTATTAAGTTTTAATTAATCAATAAATACCATCCAAGGCTGACTTTTCCTAAACCCTTCTTTATTTGCTGCTAAGAAGAAACCCCAGAAGATATGTGAAGTATAGCTCCATTGTTGTTCAAAGTAAAAGAAAAGGGGGGGAAAACTAGGTAATATTATATTAGTTTTAATAAATAAAAATGTGAAAAAAAAAGAATCTAAGAAATTCTCTTTTTTTTTTTTTTTGTATTTTTGCCGTATCGAAAACGTACCGAAGCGTGAGACTACTGTAACGTATCGAACCGAACCATGATTTTTGAATCGTTACACCCCTAATATAAATATATATATATATAATTATTATTAATATTATAATTTTTTTGCATCATATATATATATATATATATACACTGTATATACAGTATACATATGTGATGCAAAAGCTTGAAGAGGATAAGGAAGGAGCTAAAAGCCTGAATTCAGAGGCAGTTACGGAACATCAGTCAGGACAGTGCTTTACATTTAGAATACTATGTAACGATGAGGGAGAGAGTTTATACAATAATCATATATGTTCATAAAAGCATGAAAATATCACAAAGAGACATGGTCACTGGAACATCTGTACTGGAATTTAACCAGCCTGGTCTCATAAAAATATGTACCTTTTTACATTATGTTGGAAACAGGAACTACACAAAATCCTACCCTAAACCTACCTGATAGTGTTAACAAATGCTAAACTAATATAAAAAGGCATTTGTTGATGCAAGCGTGCCATTTGAACTTTTATGCAGATGCGAACTGTTTTGTCGAGCCGTTGTTACACGGGAATCAAACTGGTGCTTCTCACCTCTTACATACATCTCTATAGCCGTGAGCTACCGAACAAACCTACCGTCTATGAAAACCCATAGATATGACACCCGTACACCGGTTTATGCCATGTGATTAGGTTGAATTTAACATAGATACAAGTTTCTATCCCAGATGAGAATGACATCTAAATCTGGTAAATGAGAAGAGACACAATGTCGAATGTGTCGGGTCACAGGTTTTGATCAGGAACAGATCAGTTTTGATCATTACACTGACCTTTTGCTCCACGCGCAGAAAGTTGCCGAGTTCCTCTGCAGTCAGGTGATCCTTCTTTTCACTGAAGCACATGAGCAGCAGATAAAGGTCTCGCCTTAACGACATCATCTTATAGAAGACAGTGAACTCTTCAAACGTCAGTGTGCCCTGCTGGTCATCAGTGTCTGCTTCCTGTGAACACATGCAGAGAAATATCACAGATACTTAATGAGTTTCAAAGAGAAAATATCCTTAAATGCCATTACAATTTAATTACATTCAATACATCGCTTCATGCCTGTTCTATGACATTAGTATAAACTTACCTTTTTGATACCAGCCAAAGTTTAACAGAAAAGAGTAACACGTTATAATAACTACACGCTATGAATCATTAGTTAAGCATTAGTAAATAGTCAGTTCATCCTTTATAAAGCATTGTTCCAATATTAATAGTCTTTAATAAGCAGTTTATAAATACAGCTATAAATGCCTTGTTCTAGATTTATAAGCATATCTAAATGTACAAAGGAGAATTAAACTTATCTTCCTAACAGAACAAATAAACAAACAACACAGAGGGATACAGAACTGTTCATTTCAAGATGCAAAAAAATCTAAAACTGTGCAACTGTACACACATTTTTTTTTCTACGAAACTGAAGGTTTTGTTTTTCATTTATCAAGTGTACAGTTGCACGATTACATTTTTTACATCTTGAAAAAATATGTCTGTGTTCTGTATTCCTCTGTGTTGAGTTTGTTTAACTTTTCTGTTTAGAATATAAACTAGACTTTACATCTGATTTATAAATAAGGTATAAATAGTCATATATATTTATGCTTTACAAGGTATAAATAGATGAGATGAGCTTACAAAAACATATATATATATATATATATATAATATTATAACGACCTGACTTTAACATGAATTATAGCAGCAGCATGTGTTAATAAAGCATTTATTAACACACTGAGCAACTAAATCATGTGTCTAAATAATATGATTTATTAATGTAAATTTAAATAATGTATTAATCATTTGCTTTCTAAATGATCTTATTAAACACTGAGAACTCCTAAATAACTGGTTTGTAAATAATGTAATCATTAAAAAAATTATAAACTGATAATTAATAAAGTATGAAAATATAATAATTAAACATTATATATATATATATATTAGGGGTGTAACGATACGCGTAATCATATTGAACCGTTCGGTATGAGGCTTTCGGTTCGGAACCCGCTGTCTGCTCTATTAGAGAAATACTAGAAAAATTGCAAGAAAAATGCTGATATTTAAAACACACATGGTTTTACAAAGCCAGTTGAGTTTACTTTTGACTTAAATGTAAGCGTATTTATATGGACTCACAGAAATAAATGATATCACTAGAAATCTTAGTTTGTGTTCTTCCGAAGATATAGAGCCACAGCTGATTACTTAAAGAAAACTTTTCACTTTAAGGCTTCCAATATTCCAATCATCCCCACATACCTGGAACATCTGTTTGACTTTCCTGCGAGGCAAGTTGACGTTCAACTTGTGTAAAAGCTGGTAGATCTCTTCGATGTTCAGAAGACCATCTCCATTCTTATCAGCCTCCTCGAAGGTCTGCTTCATCCACTTACAGCAAGGTTAAGAGAAAAGACCACCAGAAAAAAAGCTGTACAATGAAGCCACAGAATAAAGTTACACTGACATTTATCTTGATCAAATGACTTTCAGGAGGGAAACACAGTTTAAACCAAAAAGAAAAAGGAAAATTGTGTATGCTTCTCATTTCTGGTCTGTGTCTTTAAAAGAAACCTAATTAGGAACATTATTATCTGTATTAGTTTTCTGCCTGTGCACATCAGGAGTGGATGAGCTCATCCTTCTCTCTTCTTCGAGCTGTAACACAATTAGCTCTAATGCACAACTGAGAAAATCGCATAGCTGAGTCGGACACGCAATTTTTATTGTGTAAGTGTGCAATTTCATTGATTTTTTTCAAAAAAAAAACGGCCGTCCTGACAGTTGAAATAAGTAAAACTCTGTTTTAATGCATCAGCCCATCTGTTGAGTGCAATCGGATTGCTTTATTCGTCTCATAAAGTGAAAAGGTTCTGAATTATGAGATGTTAAAAACAAAGGAATTAATCTCAATCTGCTTAGAGGGCAAATGCATAACAAGATATTTTTGTGTGGATAATACGTTTCTTTATGTAATACTGTATGTAGCTTTAATAAATTTGCTGGAATATTTAAAAATGTGTGCATATGGGTACGGAGGGATATTTTCTGCATGCATGCTCAGTAGTGAGAAGCTGTAATGAAATAGATCACATAAACTGAGGAAGAAGAGATGTCTGGTTTTATAAAGTAAGACTGTTGGCAGAGAGCCTTGATGGATGTAATTACAGGCAGGAAAGAGGCAATGCTTCTGTGACTAAAAGGAAAACAGTGAGAGGCTACTTGGAAGGGTCTGCAGACAAAGGACAGACTTTGAAAGTCATCCAAATATAGCGGTCGATTCAGGTAACAGAGGCGCAATTAGGAGGCTAATCAGGGGGGCATTAACATTTAACCAGAGCTCTACAAAACAGAATATCTATTTTATATTACGTGTTATTTAATGTTAATCCATTTTCTTTGATATGTTAAGCATGTCTTGTACAGCGGGTGTGAGTGGGTAAATTTCTATGCCTGTGTTCCTGACTGTGTGTACTAGAAATATCTTGCTGTTTTTTTAGGGCATGCTAAAAATATTGATTTTCTTCCTTTGAACAGTCTTTGTCTTGATTGTTAAAATTGAAACATCAGTTTTTTACTCTGTGTCAGTGGTTGCAACACAGTCTCACGAGGAATTCGTACATATTCGTACGAGGTGCCAATTCGTACTAATTCGTATGACCTCACTCGTACGATTTCGTACGATTTGTCTAAAATCACGTGATGGGTAGGATTAGGAGTGGGGTTATGTTTAGGTCATTCGTACAAATTCATACGAATTGCCATCTCGTAAAATACGTACGATTTAGAATAAATCGTATGAATTCGTACGAGTGAGGTCGTACAAATTCATACGAATTAGCCACCTCGTAAAATATGTACGAATTGCCGTGAGATCAGGTTGATGTCTCATTTTTTTTCCTTCCTGGTCTCATGGCATAAGCGTACCTAGGTGTACTTTTAGCAAGACACCAAAAATGTACCAATAAGCACATATCACTACAGTTTCCAAAAGAAATGAACACTACAGGTAGTAAAACTTTGATGCCTTTTATTCCTTTTCACACAAATTTATAGCGTTTCGATTTAAAAAAGCGCAAATTTCACACAATTATATAAAGAATTTTGATGTCAATATTAATATGCTGGGATATTTGAAAAGTAATGCTTTTGAATGTTAGCATCACATAAATCCATCTTCATAGCTATGGGTTTTTATAGACGGTAGGTTTGTTCGGTAGTTGACACAGTACGGAGATGTACTTCAGAGCCGAGGGTTAGCTGCATTTTGCATTTGTTAACACTATCGGGTAGGTCTGGGGTTAGATTTGGTGTAGAGCATTATCTGAACACATTAACGTTTAGCAACGGTCTACAGATATAACAATTCTGAACCACCACAATACATACCTATATTAAAGTAATAAAATGTGCAAGGGTTCACATATTGAACCTGTTTTAGTGCCACTCAGTGGATAATTCTCTTTGAAACTGCGGCGAAACGTACAGTAAGGAACGTAAAACGGTGTTGCACAAAAAGTGCACACAGATACATATTTTATTAGACCAGGTTGGCTTTTTTTCAGTCGTATTTTAAAGGTTTGCATGCAAATGTGGAAAGATAAAAAAGGTGTGTATCATGAAATAATAGCACATAATAACGTCGTCATTGGATAACATATAAGTAAATCGGATTCACCAACAAATCAAGCTTTTTTTACCTTTGTAATTAATCAGAACCAGAGCAAACAGTGTAATTTGATTAATAAAAAATTACTTCTCACTCAAAAAAGACATGTTGACACCTTATAATCTGACAGGTTTGCAACCTCCTCAGTCCGAAGACACTCTAAAGTCTTTAGTCCACCTCTCTTCTGCTTGTCTGGTTCTCCGTGATTATGTTTTTCTTTTTAAATGAAGGGCACTGAAATCACTGTCTCTTTATGCAGAACAATAAAACGGGTCACAGATGAACCGGCATCTAGATTGAAAGCATAAGTGATATTACCAACAGCCATATGCTGTGTTTCTACTGTTATGGCAGATTATAATGACCGCCTCCTGATGACTCACGCCTCTTTAATGAGAATTACAGACATAAACATAAGGGAGGAGAGGATGAGCAGCTCAGGCTTTTTATCTCCTCTTCCACTAAGGCTGTTCCTATCATGTGAGGCTGTGAAGAACTCCCTGCAGAGGAAGACTCCCTGAAGCAGTGAACTGCTCACAGGCAGACAGACTCAAAGAGCTCATGCTATCTCCCTCTTTGTACACCTCTTTCTTTAATAAATCGGTCAAAATCAATCAGCTAAAATCGATCACAAATCCTTCTTTCCCTCTCTGCCTTCATCTAGTTATCCGATGATGTATGCAACTCCTCCTCAGTCCCTCCATTAAATGATTACTTTAGCTAAAATGAAGAATATGGTGTGTTCTGTACGTCTGGATTCGGAAAGCCAAAGCTGCTCTTCCACAAACTTTCTGCTCTTTTGCTCTCTTGTCTTCCAAGACTATACGATGGTTTTTATGAGGAACAGAGTGACAATTAATAATACTAAACGTATTTAGTCTAATAAATGTTAATACAATACCCCTCAGTTATACTGTTATTTTGAATGGCTATAGTCAATATTAAATATTAAATATATCTTTTCGCGGGATGTTTTTTAATGTCCATGAGTGAAAGCAACCCTAGTAAAGTTAGCCCGTGGAAAGCGATGTTTATCGAGGAAACCCGACAAAACATTTATTTTACCCCACCAAAACGCATATTTAAGTGACTGGGCTAGTTTTGAGTAGCAACTGGGCAGGTTTTCCTGAAATGAACTGGCAACCCTGGCCACACTGAAGCACTCAAATACAAGGAAAAAGATTCAATAATAAAATTGATATCTTGATAATCCAATGGCGTTACGTTATTTTTTTCCAAAGTCTCTTTAAGACAAGTCATGTCACTCGGTGGCCATCTTTGAAATGTTTCTCGGGCATCCAAGTGCAGCTCCTATCTCTTTGAATGGGGAAACATCAAACCGTTCACTAAGCTTACGATTAAACTTCATATTTGAAATCACTAATGAAATCTGACAACAACTGTGTAATAAATGTTGTTTCGTCTGCTCAAATAGCGTTATAAAAACATTTCTCAGGTAAGATCAGCCAGTGCACATGCGTAGTCCTAGGCGCATGTCTGGTAAATGTTTCTATAGCAACCAAAACTTCTAATGGCAGATACAGTGATGCGCTGAATCAGTGATTCAGTGAATCAGTGATTGGCTATGTTATTCAGAAGGCGGGGCTTCCTGTGATTGATCAGTAATGTTAAATGTTGCGTTTTCGTCCATGCAAAACTATACGAGTAACACGTCTTGGGTATTCTATAGTCTTTGGTTCGATGAATTGTAATAGAAATATTAAGTTTGTATATTTTTCCCACAGCACACCTGACTGGCCTAGGTTAGGACCACCGCCCCTGGTTAGGACTTAGTAATTGTTCTATTTATTGATTGATTAATTGAATAAATTCATATTTTACCATTCATTATAAGTCTTAGTGTCCTGAAACTTTTGGACGGTAGTTTCAAGAATTGCAAATATGCTTTTGTTTCATGGAAAAGAGCTGTATGAACATTTCTCAAAACATCTCTTTTAGTGGTCCCCAGAAGAAACAACATAAAAATGAGTTCCATCTCGCAGTAAAGGATATTGGTCATGTGTGCGCTGTCTCTTAGCTAGCGAATCTTCATCACTGATACCGGCCATCAGATATCGGAGTCCGGTCACCCATGTCCTCGCTTCCTCTGCATTAGAGGTGACCAAGTCCAGAGATTCCATGTGATTTCCATGGTAAATAGTGAAACAGCAACTCGGATCAAAGTTCCCTTCTGCATGGCGATGGAAAATGTCAGACTGACGACCTTCTGTGACCTTGTAGAGTGAGTCGATGGTGACTGGAAGGGAGAGAGAAAAGAGAACATGATCTTTGATCCCCTGAAACAATGAGCTTCTAGCTACTGATGACCAACACGCAGAAATACATTCATTAGCGAAAGCCTTGCCAGCAGCGATCTGACCCACATTATTCCACTACAATAAAAGATTTCCTTGGGTGAAGAGTTCAATTTAAAATGAAATGAATAGATACTGAAGTGGAAATGGTATGTTAATGATACTCATCTGATTCTGTAACTGAATAAACAATTATTTAAAGAAGCAAAATCGAACGGTTATCAACCCCAACTTCCTTCTGTTTGTCTCTCTTTTCACTTTTAAATCACTGAAGCATAGCAATGTGTAATTAGATTTCAGCAGTATTTTCTCCCTCATGCCTTTTGCTCTCCATTGCTCTCGTTATTCATCAGTCTTTCTTTGGTTTCCCATAAGGGAGCCTAGGCTTTAGTGTTGGCACCCAAGTGTTTGTTGTGTTGCTTTACATGAAAGCACAATTCTTGACAGGCTCTGCAGGCACTGTGTGCTTTCTGTCCACTTCAGTCTTATCAACATCTAAACCCAAATCAACCTCAGAATCTTTCAGAAATCTCCTTTCAAAAAGATGTCTTTTTTTACACAACCACATGCCGTTTCAAACTAGTATGCTGTTGTTATTTCGGTAGTAGAAAGTCTGCAGAAATTTCAGGCAACCCTCGCCATGCATTGACAGTTCATAGTGGCCACAGCTGTCAAGCTCCAAAAACAAACAAACAGAAAAGCGCTATAAAAGTTTCATAAAACCCCTTGTGTATCTTTATTTCAGGTCTTCTGTAACTATACTATAGCTTTGTGTGAGGAAAAGGAACTGATAATAAACCATGGCATTTCAACGTCATGAACACACTTAAAAATAAAGGTGCTTCACATTGCCATAGAAGAACTTTTTTTTTCCCAAAGAACCTTTATTATCTAAAGAACCTTTCAGGCACCTTTTTTAACACCAAAACCAACACTGATTTTTAGTAAAGTAAGAAAGATGAACCGTTATAGGGTTACTCCCCCCAAAAATTTAGTCATTAATCACCTATCCCCATGTCGTTCCAAACCTGTAAAAGCTTTGTTCATCTTCGGGACAAAATGAATGATATTTTGGATGAAAATCAGGAGGCTTGTGACTGTCCCATTGAGTTCCAAAGACTTAACACTGTCGAAGCCCAGAAAAGTACGAACGGCATTGTCAAAATAGTCCATCTGCCCTCAGTGGTGCAATCTGAATTTTATAAAGAGACAAAAAAATACTTTTTTATACTAGAAAATAAAAGATCATCGAGTATCTGCTGGATGCAAATTTTCATCCAAAATATCTTAAATTGTGTTCCAAAGACAAACAAAGCTTTTACGGGTTTGGAGTGACATGGGGGTAAGTGGTTAATGACAACATTTTCATTTTGGGGAGGAGTAACCCTCTAATAATGAATTCAATAGTAGTTTCAAACTGTGTGAGTTTCTTTCTTCTGAAAAACCTTCTGAAAAACAGTTCTCCTGACCGCTGACTTCCATTGTTAGACATTTCTCAAAATATCTTCCATTATGTTTCATACAAAACTTCAGTGTGAGTAAATAACACTGTCATTTTTGGTTGAAAAATCTGTTTTGATGTCACAGAATATATTTCACCAGTGGATCACCATTTTGATGCATTTATAGAGTGTTTTGTAGTCTTTATGTTGTTTTATGGTAAAAGCCTCATAGATTCCGCAGAAAATTTGTGTTCCACTGGGGAAAAAAAAGCAGGTTAAGAATGACTAAAATGAATGAAATTACTGAATTTTTAATTTCTGAGGGAGCTGCTCCTTGAGCACAGATCTTTAACGCTTCCTGCTGTGATAATAATCTTATCAAACAGCTCCGCATGTATTCTGGAAAGCCAAGTCACATCAAAGCCATTGATTCTGGTGCTGATCCCTTAACCTGACAATGAGCGGGCACAATCTGTCTTTTTTTTTTTAATTATGCAAATGGACTAACAAAGAGGCTTATCTTATGAGAGCAGTTCACAAACATGACAGCAGCAAAATAGAGAGAAGGTGGGGAGAAAGGGGGTGAGATGGAGGGGACAATAGCACTTGAGCTTTTTTTTTAACTGTACCGTGTAATAATCCACCCATCTGGGCTACGTCAGATCAACTCCGCTAACAAAAGCCTAAAGTGAATATGGAGAGGAGTGAACGGGATTTATTTCCAGCACACTAACAGCTCATCCAGGAAAAAAGGGGAGCGCTTATGCAGAATTCACTTCGCCCAAACAAGCAGAGTGGAGCGCAGACACAGATGGTGAGAGAGCGGTGTGTTTCTGGAAGCCCCTGGCCTGTGATTCATACGCAGCCATTATGTAAGAGAGGAGAGCTGCGATCAGACACTCGACATATCAAAATCTACATGGGCTGCTTTGATGGGAAAGCAAGTATTACACAGGGACTAAAAGAGGGGGAGGAAAAGAGAAAGGGAGAGTCAGCGAAGAAGAAAAAGACATCAAGAAAGTGACAGAGCGAGAGCGAGAGAGAGAGAGATCAGTAAACCACAGACGTGGAACACTGAAAGTAGACTGCTTCTGACTCTGGTATGTCACTAGCTATGTTTCCATCGATAGGGAATTTAACATGTTGGAAAATAATAACAATAATTATAATTATAAATAAATAAATAATAAATAAATCAACTGCAACTAATGTTTCCATTGTTTCACTATGTTTTCATCCATCTGTGTGTGTTTGACTTACTCTTGGCTTTCTCACTCTTGCGAGATGGTCTCCAGCGAATACAGGAACGGTGTTCATCCAAATAGAAGAGCCGGACCAGACCTTTAGAACCGTTCTTCAGCTTCACCATCTGAGTCCCCGACTGCATCACACTCATGCATCGCTCAACTGCGAGAACAAAATAAAAACACACATGCACATTGAGCGGGCTGACACACACTTAAACAGAGAGGTGAAAATGTAAAACGGCATAAAAATGGATTCTGTCACTACAAATGAGTACAGCTGATGGATGGAGGTTTTAAATTGACTGATAACGGCACTATGGATATTTTTATATAGCGTGACGATGGGCGTCATTTTAATTGTGACACATGTAGAGCAGTTATGGAGCACATTGAGTGGTGGAATATGACAAAATTAGATAACTAGCAGGGTTTGCTCAATTACAACCAAGGCACAGAAAAAAAGAGCTTGAAGAAGGTTTGCGAAAACTCGGAAGAGGTCTGTGAGAAGTCTAACAAAAGCCAAAATGATGCAACACAGCAGAGGCTGCCTGCAACCTAGCTTATCTTCTTGACTGAGTGAGATGGCAACTCCCTGTCCTAAAGGGCCACTGGGACCAATCGGCTGACAGATCTGAAGGTCTCTAAATAAAACGTCTGCCTCGGCTGCCTCGCTGCAAAACAAAGACAAGCGCTAGAGGAGAACACGTGCGCGGTTGCTTCTCACTTTGCACCGTGACATCAGTGTGCTTCAGCTCATCTCCTCCATCAGAGGGCTGAAGACAAGGGCACGCAAAGCCTGAAAACTCTCCCTCCAAACCTGCTCCAAAATCAAAATACTCTCAAACGCTACTTTAGGCTGTGAGTGTGATTTCAAGGAGAATCAAAAAGGTGGAATCGAGCAGATAATAGTTTTGTACGTGAAGCGCATGTATGTTCTTCATCTGACACGATCGAAGTGGGGCGGCCTGAGGGGGTGGTAGAAAGAACAAGCTCTTGGATGGTATGAAGCGAGAGTGGAATGCGATATTGACAAGTGATTTATACAAGAGGCAAATGAAATCGATACACTGCATCCATACATAGGTCAGCTTAATTGCTCGGAAAATATGAAATAAATCACATATATGCATACACATAACCAGTGCCTCCATGTGAAATGACTAGGGACAAATTTACTAAACAGGGCAAATTTGTGTGATGCTGCAAAATTAAAAACAGTGCAAATAGGAGCAGAAAGTTTCTGCATGTGATTTACTGACAACACACAAATGAAAGAACACAGATAAACGATCTCATTTCCATACAGTTATGACCAGCACAATCCACCAAGAGCAACGCAGATAAGCAGATACTTAAAGACAATTTTTTGGGAGGTATTAAATAGTGTAGTGCAAATGTTAGCAAATATCAATACGCTCATATGTTTTGCATCTGAAAGGTAAACACATACAACTGCATCCTTAAGTAAAGACTTTTCAGCGCTTCACAGTAATTTAGTAAATCATGACAGTGCTATTTTAACACCATGTTATTAAATCTGGCCCTACATACAGTATCAATATAGCTTTTTTCCTCACATGCAAAAAATTCAACCTTTTTGTGGCTCTTTGTTGTAATAAATCAGAGTAGCGTCTCAGTTCAAGCTGCACATAAACTGAGCATCTTTTATTTATTCATTTACTTAAAGCACGAAATAAACATGAATAAACATCAGAACGTATTTCAACCGTGGAAAGACATCAATATTCTTTACAAGTTTAAGTCCATAAAAGGACATAGCAAAATGACAAAAATGAAATGAAAAAATTAAAAGTAAAAGAAATAGTATTAATCCATACCAAAGTAGTAGAAGAATCATATTTTTATTAGTATTCTACATCTTTGGAAACAATATGTGTGACTAAAAATGATTCAAAAATGAATCATTATCCACTGAAAACATGCATTTGATCAAAACCTGATCTGTTGTGGTTTCACACGAATATTTTAATATACACAATCTTGCTTTTAATTCACTTTTCTTTTCTTTTTTTTTTTTTTGCATTTTAGTCTTTTTACTAATTATATGTTTTCATAACCAGTGTTGGGAATAATGTGTTACTAAAGTAATACATTACATTAATAAATTACTTTTTGCTGTAACGCAGTAGTGTAAGGCATTACTAATCAAGTTTCTGCGTCTGACAACCATTTCAAACATAGCGTGTACCGAGCAGCAACAATCGTTCGACTCTGCTGTTGCAGCTGTTTCGAGAAATTTTCATGACAGCTTTTCTTTGAAAATGGAGCAGAAGTAATAAAAGTAAGTAAAGACATTTTCCTACTGCTTTAATGAAGGTTACGGTGGCTTCAGGTTCGTATACAGTATAGTATAGTATATAGTATACAGAGGCATCTGATGGAAGCAGGTTAAGCCCGCCTCCCAGAAGGCAGGTAGTAAGGTAGCTTGGCCAGACTAAGCTGCTATGAGCTTTATAGTCGCAGAAGCAAGGCTAGACTCAAGGTGCATCGGAGGAGATGGCGAGTCAGGAAATGTATCTTTGTGACACGGACTCAGAAATCACTGAATAATTTAAATATCTTCCTACTATTTTCCTCTGATATATTCCTGGTAATTGGGCTACTTTTGCTGATGCTGTGACAAGCTTTAGTCTATTGCGTGTATTTGAATGCAGAACTCTTCAGCTGCGCTGACGGCACGCTCTCTGTAGTTATTTTGGTGAGAGTAACTCAAAAGTAATACAGGAGTCATGTAACACAGGGTTTTACAATTACAATTTTGAATCAGTAATATTGAAATGTAAGGCATTACTTTTAAATAACAGTAACAACTAGTATTTAATGTATTACAGTTTGGAAGTAACTTGCACAACACTGTTCATAATATGGAAGCGAAAGTTTAGATCCTTACATTTAGTAAGTAAATTACAATAAAAAATAACAGCAGTGGTCACCATAAATTTGCATAATACTACCCCAGTACTTATGTAACATTACAATTTATTTCAGCTCTTGTCGAACAAGCGTGTAGAAAGCAGTACTGGGAAAGATATAGATCAACTGGAGCAGGGTTTAACATAATGGACAGGACAACTGAAAAGGATTTGAAAACTAATCTTACTCCCAGAAAGCAATGTCAACAGGATGTAGATGCACACACACATTAACAGCTGAGACACACTTATCTGCTATAGATGATTAGTAGAACATTATGGACGAAGGCTCAGACGCTTTGTGCCAAATCACTGTCTGTGATGATGGAGTGGAATTAACAGTTCTGAAATTAATTGAGGGATAAAAAGGCTGAACATAGAGTACAGTAGAGAGAGAACGCGCAAGAAAAAAACTCCTTATGCTCCAGTTCACAGCAGGTCGCTGAGCTAAGATGCTTATGGAGAATCCATGCTGGATATGTAAAAACAATGATTTTGACACAGATTATAGAGGCCAGACATTGAAAGATCATGTTGTACATTGATCTAAATCTAGAAAGGAATTCAGAATTATCCCTCTCTACCTTCTATCCCTTCCACCGACTCATCTATTCATCCAAAATGAGAGTGGCAGCATCCTCTTCCTGTCCCGACCAAACCTCCGGCCCACTTTCACTATCAGCGCTTCTCAGATTGGGACGCAATCCACAATCCAATTAGATTTGACATGACCATGAAAGACAATGCTTTCTATTCCCCCTTTAAAACACCCTCTAACCCTCGTTCTTTTCTCACCGTTTTCAAACACTGACGTTCACTTTGCACCCAGATTAAAGACCGAAAGTAGGTACTGTGTGGTGGACTTGTTTACAGTATATTGCCCCAAAAACCACAAATTATTACTACTATTAGTCAGGTGTTAGAGATATTTGGGACATAACAGTCCTGCACCGACTAAAATTTACTCCTTACATTGTTTGCGTTTATTAATTTTCTTTAGACTTTGTAAATCCCAACAGATTTACACTGAAAGAAAGATTAATCCATAAATTAATGGTTGTAAAATGCTGATTTAGTGCTTTTTAGTGCTTAGTATTTTAGAGGAAATAATTAAAAAAAATTTCATACTTAGTTTCAAAAGCAGCATTTATTTTACATAGAAATCTTTAACAATAACAAGTGCATTTGATGAATAAAATTATCCAGATTCGAAAAGAAATCGTGCAGACCCCAAACTGCATGTGCATACCAAAATCACGGTAGAAGCAATTTTCTACCATGATAACGATGTATATCACAATATAGCAATTTGTATCCGAAAATAAACAGATAAAAATTCTAAAACAAAGAAGCTGTTTCATATAATGTAACTTTATGCAGAAACTGAATTGCAGCAATACTTTAAGTACAAAAAAACAAGCATTCTGTTTACTGCAATGCATTTTAAGGTTAATGTGTTTTTTCGGAGAACAGGTGCCTGACAGCTAGTATACCAGTTTCCACCGCTTGCTAAAACAGTGCTCTTGCATACCTTGCAAATCCCACCACACCACAGACGATGCACCTTTTCTCTTTACAATCTCCTCGTTGTTGGTTTCGTCACATGTAAGCGAGCTCATCGCTGCTGCAGTGAGACAAACAAGAGCTCGCCCCTGCGCGGCACTACCAGAGACTCGCTGAAGTTTGTACAAGAAGTCGCTAGATTTGTCACTTGTCGATGTTTTGGAAAAATAACCAAGGGGGTCTGAAAAGTCACTAAATCTAGCAACAAAGCTGATAAGCTAATTGCGTTGTTAGCTAATTGCGTTGTTACGCTGGTGCAACGTCACGTGATCTCAACCGCGGTTAAGATGATAGACCAAAACCTCTATCGGTTGACAAATTTCTACCGGTTAATCGTGTCTACCGGTATATGGCCGAACGTCAAATAGTCTCTAAACGTGTTTGTGGGATGTCCTATCTTGCAGTGATAAAGCAATAAGTTATACTGTATATCATGTTAATCTTACAAAAACAAAAAAAAATCAGGATTCAGAGATAGAAAAAGAGAGAGATTCTGAAGTGCACACCCTCTTTAAACAAGCCCTTCTTGTTATGAAAGATCCAGGTCACTCTTCAAAGCATATTAAGATACTATGACAGAATAACACGCTCTCTGGTCTTATTAAGTGCCTGGCCTAGTCTAGCTTCAATTTTCGTTATTTTTTTTATTTTTTATTCTTTAATCTAGATACTGTTAATCCTCCCTTTTGCCTTTGTGGGATCTTGTCCAGATATTTGGATCTTATTTTTCCACAACTAAGTCCTCTTCTGTTTCACAGTTTTAGAACTAAAAAAATAAAGTCAAAACAGAGGAACTTCTTGAGAAAGACTGTCAAACAGCATCCAGTGAAATCAGAATATATATTCACAGAAAATAAAATAAAACTCAATTTTCAGTCGAGAAAGTTTCTGCACAGACAGAAAACTTTCCCAATATGGTATTTTCTCCTTCTCTCTGTCTCTTATAAACGTACAATGTTCATGAAGTCACTGCAGTGAGCGAAGAACACTATTGATTTTTGTTCTCGTGAAAGCATTGGCTCCACCTATCCCCCGCAACACACTGTTTGTTCTTAAATAAACCCTCTCTCAGGTTCTCGCTCTCCCTCGGGGTCACACTGTATGTCTTCGCCTCCAGCTGGGTTTCAGCATAAGTTTGCAGCACATGTTGCAATACAGACGTGACCTGCAACAAACTACATTACAATCTCTGAGGGAATGGAAACTCTACCGAAACCAAAATCGTTTACCTATAAATCATTTACTTAACTATCATGTCATTATAAACATGCATGTCTTGTTTTTTTTCTATTTTTGTTGATCTTTCATGTTCAACAGTTGAGAATTAAAAAGCAATTAATAGACAAGTAAATAATTCAAAACATTAACAAAATGATTATAGTATCTCAGTGATACTAAAACAACACTGTACAAAAAAATATTGGAGTAAACTGCAGAGCATCCCAAACCAGCCCCTCCAACCAATGGCGTCAATCCCTAGTTTAGGCTATGTCCCTTCTCAGACATTCATGACCCAACAAAGGCTGACTGAACATTTTCATTTGGTAAAAAAAGCATAGGCTAATGCCTACAGGGATAACATTGGCCCAACATAACCCAACGAACATGTCTACTGCTATGGAACAGCATGTGTGTGTGCAGTGTGAAGCTCCCTATCTAGGCAGTAAACAGCCAAGGCAGCTCACCAGCTTGAGATTTCCTTTAAAACTATTTTTTTTTACCTTGTAGCAAATGTTAATGCAACAAACAAAGTTATCTTCCTTTGCTTTTTTCTGTAGCCTCCAACTCCTGGTAAGCTGTTTTGTAAAATGTTGACATTATGGATCAGTACATCTCTAAGCTGCTGTTCCCCAAGCAAGCAAAACTATACTTTGGAGAAACAGTTAGTGGCTTTCTGCAACCCACTTTAAATAACACTCACACATTTTCATCTTACAGATAAAGCACCAACTCAAGCACCAAATAAAGACATTGTGCGCTTCTTACAGGTTGCCGTACATGCTTGTTTTGAACAACCCGGGCTCATTCGAAATACATGCCTCTAAATACACTTCTGCAGTAAAATGTCCAGTGAATGGCACTAAAACGAGAGTTCTGTACGTGACCCTGGTACATTTTTTTTGTTTACATTGTTATTGGTGCGTATTGCTGTTTTTGTATTACGTTGCTTCAGGTACAAATTGCTTTGGTTTCAAATATACATAATTCAAATATTTGAGGAGTGTCACTAAAAGTTAATTAACATAGTGTGATATGCAAAAGTCAATGCATTTGTTGATGCAGCCGTGCCATTTGAACTTCCTTATCTGCATTTAAGCTGTTTTGTTGAACTGTAGATTTGCTGCATTCGAACCAGAGCTCTAAGTGCAATGCTGTATTGCGTGAGCTACCAAGCAAAATCTTTTAAGTTAGAAAAAGTTAATTCTCTATTGTGTTGGAAATATGCCCTACACCAAATCCAACCCAAAACCTACAGTGTAAGCAAATGTGAAACTTATATAAAATTGTCATTTAAACTTCCTTTTACACAGTTTTGTCAAACCAATTCGAACCGGAGCTCCTCGCCTCTTAAGTACATCTCACACTGAGTGAGCTAAAATTCAAAAGTAAAATGTTTCAAATATTAATTTGCACATTAATATTGTTTTGAAGCTATAACAAAAGGTGTTCAAGTTTTACTGCCTCTAGTATTCATTTTCTTTGGAAGCTCCAATGATATGTACTTGCTGGTACATATTTCGTGTCTCGTTAAATGCCATGAGATCAGGTAGAGCGATTCTTTCTTCTTCAGAAATGTATGTCCAATTAGCCTGGGTTGGTTTTGAAGGACTGTGTGCTCTTGTTACGGACTCATGGGATTCTGTGGACCCAAACAATTGTGATTGGCTTTTTAAAAATATGGAAACAACACAACCAAGGGTACATCAACTTCCACAAGGGCACTCGACATCTGTGTACACAAGAGGACACGTGCTCTCCACTTGACTTAGTATGCCAAACTTGGAAACAGAGGACGGAGGGTGTGAAGGAATGCCCAGGAGGGTCAAAGGTCACAGACAAGCACGTGTTCCTGCTCTTTTCATTACATCTAAGGGTTATCAATTAGACCTCTAAATGAAGAAATCCATTTTCATGAGTGGCCAGAACTAATAAGCAGTTAATGAGGGTCTCTCTCCCTCGCTCATTCCTCTCGTTTTGCATTGCTCTTTCTTAGTCTCTTGTCTTCCTCTTTGGACTCTTATTATTGTTATTAACATGAGTCTCTCCAGCTCATTTGAAACAAATTAGTCTCATGTTGAGTAAACCTTCACGGCCGATTACTGCGCTGCACAGTGGGGATTCAGCACTGATCACAAGGGAAGGAAACATGTTCATTAGGCTGCAGTGAGAGGTGAGAACACTTGAGAGAAGGATTGACAAGAGCCCCTCACTTCCAGGACGCCAGCCTCCCCTGCCACTTCATGACATGATAATAATGAGTTAAAGAGACTGTACTCTGGGGCAGAACTTTGAAGTAATGGATTTATTAAAAAAAGAAAAGTGAATATTGCCTGTACGTACATTGTATTACACTGATTTTTTCTCTCTCTCTCGTTTTGGTTTGAGTTAAAGGTAATATTTTAGATTAGGGAAGAGTTTTTCAACAATAAACTCCTAATTTCCTGCTTTTTAATATTTTGCGAGGTAATTGTTAAGTTTAAGTATGGGGTAGAAGTAAGGGATAGTGGTCATGCAGAATAAGGGATTAATATTAATATGTAGTAATGTAGTACGCTAGTAATATGCATGCTAACAAGCAACTAGTTAAGAGTGAGAATTAATGCTTCATTTAAAGTTAATTAATATTATTTTTTGTATATAAAATGTATTGTATTGCTTTGCTAGAATTATTAAAATATTCAAAGATGTATTTATATTTAAATATGTAATGTAAAATTAATTCCATAATTAA
>JAUMHP010000026.1:1821197-1833353 GCA_032361065.1 Enteromius trimaculatus
GTCCTGTTCCACATGTACTACTATGTAATTACAATACATAAGTAATAACTAGGTACTAACCCTGAACCAAACATTTTCATAAAGTATTAAACTAAAATACTGTGGTTAAGGTCCGAAACTTTATGATTTTTTTATTTTTTTTTGTGTACGTCATCCTTTTCTATAAAAATGCATGCCTTAAGGATGCGAAAACACAGAAAATGTATACTGATCGGAATTTTTTTTATTTTTTATGAAAGACTAAAGTTTCTGATGTAGTGTGTAATGTGACCTTTACTTTTTATTGGAAGGTGTCCTTATTACAGTCTATTTAAATATAAGTAGGCCTACTGAGTATTAATAAACTACAAGTAGGCTACTTACTCAAGAGTAAGGGTTAGGGGGTTGAGGGATGAGGGGTTGTTTTAGGGTTAGTTGCGTGTATTATTAATTGTCATTATAATAGTAAGTACATTTTGGGCCGGTTTCCTGGATAGGGATTAGATTAAGCCAGGACTAGACCTTTGCTAATTTAGCAACATGTCTTACAAAAATGCATTATCTGTGAGTCTGTAGTTCATTTTAAGACCAAACAATAACAATAATGTATTTTAAGATATCTCAGTGCAAGCTTTTTCCAGTTTAGAAGGCTCTTAACATTTATTTTAATCTAGGACAGGAAACTGCCCCTTAATGTTTAACAAGGACACTGCAAAATAAAGTGTTACCAAAACCTTGGGAATGTAGTTAAAGTAAAAAAACAACATAAAATTACAATGGCGTTCTTTAACTATTCATTTAAGAATCAAACATTTATAAGACAAACTGGCAAAATGATGGATATTCCAGGCCCAAATTTAAGTTGTTAGAATAAGACAGTTACAGCTTTTTCTTCTTGAGTCTGGCTCTGGCAAGTTTGAGAACCTTTGAGCCTGCAAGAAGAGGCGAAATAACACACCCAGGCTTACATCTGTACTCCAGATGCTCCAGTGTCTATTAGGCTAGCCATAAGCAGCTGTATATCGTACACTTTCTTTACGTGCCAGTAGCTCCAGCATCTTTATCGTGTTAGCGCTTTCTTGGAATACCGCACAGACATTCCCTTTCATCCACAAACAGGTTTCCTGCATGTTAATATAAGCTGCTCAAGACCCAATTAAAACCACTCATGAAACACTTGACTATGCAGTGAGCAATGCATTGCAGAATTCAATCAAAAATATCCTAAATAAGAATTTATAACCATCTAATAGATGCGTACAGTATGAACTGAAGAGAACTCAATGCTAAGCATCATTGCTTGTCTCCCTCCATTCCAAATCACCAATAGATGGCAGGATTGCTTTCTCCATTTACTTTCCTTGGAACATGTTGATCTCCTTTGCAAATCTTAATCGCGCTTTGAGTGATGTAATCCTTCAGGACTCAAGAGGTGTATGTTATCAGATGTACTGTATTATTAAATTACACCACTCCTGACCCGACGGTTGCTCTAATTAGCTGCATATAGAGCCATGTGATGGAGACAAAATGTTTTGTAAGAGGTCACAGGAAGCATCAGGGCCTAATCTGATCCTGTGATCATTGCATTTATCGTGTTAAATCATAACACGGCTCAACATGTGTCAGCCCTCTTGCTTTAGAGAAATTCCCAGTCCTAAAAAAAATATTTTCCTGAATTGCATTAGGCTTGCGGTCAGTGGACACCGTTATGAAGAGGAAGCAACCAGACGACTTTGCTGTGGCAACAGCCCATCTCCAGCATGCTGTCCATCTGGGGTTCATTCAGTTTCCTTTCTACCCGGCATTCCGTGAATCTGTTTCCCTTTCAGGAAATATGGGAATATAGTTTTTTCGCTTCATCGAAAACTCTTTTTCAACATAGGTCATCTTTAACATCTCCTGGTGTCCATTATTTATTTGTTGTTAGCTGGTTTTCAGCTTCGTTTTGATTCCTCGTTCCAATGCTTCTGACAGAGAGAGCTTGTTATAGTCTGTCATGGATCTTAAGAGCAGACAGCTCGTATATCAGTGTCTTGGAGCATCCTGCAGGGGTCCAGGGGGATATTCGGAGTGAGAAAGAGCTGCCTCAGATATCTAAAACGGGAGACATTTTAGTCCCTGAAGAGAGCTGGATCTGTCAATCCTATTTCAAGGAAGCCCAGACAGGTAAATGCAACCTTATCTCCAGGGATGACAGCACATTGTCTAGAAGAGAAGGATATTTCAGTCAACTTTAGTTAGTTTTTTAAAACAACTTAAACAGGGATGAAGTTAGCCATGGAGGTTTTCCTTTAACCCACACCATCAGGCTGACAAGCAGACCCTGTATATGTGTTTGTTGACCAAGCTACGTATAGTTTGTGTACATTTCACAATCAATTGAGTGCAGAGTGGTGTAAGAGGAACATTCCTAGCAGATGGCGGGGAAAGGGATCCACGTACCGCAACCCCTGTCACAAGAGGGCCAGTCATGAACAGAAAATAGAACATAGGGCCCCCTTATTCAAAAAGGAAACTTAAGACCCTTACAGCCTCACTACCTTACAGAGTTAGGAAAATAGCAGACTCATGTTCCTATCAATGCTTGTAGTCATTGAGTGACTGTAAACTTTCCAATAACCACTTTATGAATGTGCATATGGAGAAATGAAAGTCAAGGTGTTATGGCGTTTCCCTGAACAAACAATGGCGCCACCCAGATAGTGGGTGGTTCTTAAATTATCCAATACATTATGTGGATACCTAATTTTGAATGTGTGTGTGTTTTTTCCTCTCTGTAGGTAATTTTGTAGCAACTCTGGTTTTCATTTGACAAAAGGTTTGTCATCATGTTCATTGGTTAATGTGTCATCAAGGGTTGGTTCAGCTCACATGTAAAGAAAATGCACATTTATTGTGCTTTTCTGATGCGTGTTTCATTCCAATGGCGCCAATGCCAACTGTTAAAATGGAGTTTGTTATACTAAGAATGAAAACTATGATTATTCTAAGAATTAAAGGTATTACGAGAACGCACAGTTCAGTTTCATATTCCTAATTGATTTAAAACCACCCAAAGCCAGGGCCAGGCTACTCTTCTCTCTGCTGTCTTTTTAGAGACATCTGTGGCATTTGTGAGATGTCAACCTGCTGGGCGGGTTTTTTGTAGGGTCATTAAAATTCCTGTTCTCTCCTCTGCTACTAAAAGCTACATGTTGGCTCATGTCCATCTCCTTTCTTTCTCGCTGGAAAAATGTGCCCTTTTGCACTGATCTGAGACTTTTGCTCTTTTGCTTACTAAAATATAGATAAGAACGTTAGGAACAAAAACCGTTCTCAGATCAGGGCGTAACAGAAACCTTCAGCCAGATGAAAAAGAGGTAAAAGCCCTGAAGGGTGGTGAACTTCATTCAAGGGTAGAAACAGATACATGACTTTGGCTCTGAAGATGTTTCAGGCGACCTTTAGCCTCAATTTTCCTGCATCCCTGGTGGCCTCAACAAGAGCCTGCCAGATCAAACCCAGGGCTTTGATCAGCACATTGTGAGTGCACACTGGGTGACCTGGTCATGTGCAGATGAGAGAAGAGGGCAGAGAGAGGGAGGGAGAGCAGCAACTCAAGAACAGGGTATTGTTCCCTCCTTCCTGTCCTCTTTGGGCTAAATCAGTACGGAAGCTTTTTTTTGTTTTGGTCAGCTCTGCCACCGCCACCTGCCTCTCAATCTCCACCTCTTTTCATAAACCCCCCGCCGAAACCCCCAGCAACGTGCAGGCCTCTGTAGAGTAACCTCAAGCAGTCATCCGATTGTTTAAAGACACACATACCCTTAAACAAGGACAAGGTCGTGAGGTCAAAATCTCAGACATCCTTCAAGCAGACAAAGGTGGGTTGTTTATGAAGTTTAAAAGGAGAGTTTAGGGAAACAGAATGCTTTGCGACAAGCCCAGTAAGAAATATATCCAAGATGGCCGAAGAGTAATGTTGTTGATTTGTAAAAATGTGTTACCAAAAAGAAGAACGCATCCAAATAATTTACTTTGTAGGGGCTATATAGAGTTCTGCATTCCGCTGTGCTGCTTTTGTTTTTTTCTGTGCAAACATATGCTAGACGGACGTGTTTTAACTATTGTGTAATGTGTTTTTTGCACGTGACACAGTTAGCATGAATTAAAAACACAATGCGGGGTAGTGAAAAAACAAGGTTTTAAAAGTTCAACGACTTATAATTTGAGCACTGCATGGGAACAAAACCCCGCGAAAGTGTCCCGTCACATCTGTTGAGGCATTGCAGTAGAATACAAAATGGGAACTAGAAACCAAACTAGAAGTAATTCATAATGCACTAGCTAGCCGCTTATTGCAAGATAATACCTTTAATTTCTATTTACAGTGTTTGAGCAAATAAACACATCAGCCACAGATGACCTACTTCCACCAACTAGTTCAGTTGCACACAAAGTAGATGTTAGTCCCAAAATAATAAGTACCAGTTTCATTAGTAAGTATAAATAGTTAAGTCCATCATTAAACGTACTCTGATGGGAGACGTTCCAGTCTATGTGCTGTAATTATGTTATTATAACTTTTAATATGCATTGTTCTCATCATTCTAAATATTATTGCGATGTGTAATAAATAGAGGAGTTGTCAGCTTTTTATGTCAGGTTAACAGCTTTTTTAAAACCCAAGTGGGAAATGATGATTATTAAGAGCTGCTCCAGTCAGAGGTAGAGCCATGGGAACGCATAGACGTCACTCCATTTCACTGTAGATTCCGCTGTGAGGGAGGGCTCGTACCGACATGTCTATACACAAGACAGAGAACGTGTTTTGGGCAAGGTACAATGTGAACTCGGCCACAGAGGCGTAGCCATGCAATTAAACATTTGTGTCTTTTTACTCCTTTCAGTGGCAGATATAATTTTGCAGTGAAGAAAATATGTTTTTAAACGAAATGACGGCATCGTCTGTCTGTCTGATGACATCTTCTGTCAGACGGGCCTACACTCGTACTATGGTCTGGTGTGTGTTTATTTAGGCTACTGTTGTGAGCTGTGTGGGGTAGTTGTAGCAGAATCCATTTGCAATTTGCGGGAATGAAGGTGTAAAGTTGCTGTGAAAACAGCTCGTGTCATTTAGCGCAACGAATAACCTTTCACCTCATTTCAGTCACACGTCACATCATGATCTATGGCAGGGGTTTCCAACTGGTAGGACACAACCCAATTCAACATTTTATTTTAAGGTGTTCTTTGTGTAATAAATATTCAGTAATATTACCTGCTAGGGTTTGTTACTTGTAATTATGTATGATTTACTGTTATTAGCTATGTACATGTATGTATAAATATCATTATGGAACATACTAAATATCATGATTTTTTGGGCATAATAGAAAAATAATAAGTTTGACCAATGCGATGTGTTGTTTGCTATTGCTACATTTTGCTCCGACATTTTGTTGTTTTAGTGACACTGTTATAAATGACAAACAATTACTTTGTTTGTTGGGTCACCAACTGATCTCCAATATACAATCTGGCTTCCTAACCCAGTCAACAAATCAGTTATTAACATGCTTATTTAGTCTTTTAAAATGGTGACTAGACTAATAAGTTTAATTTGCCTTACACTCCCATGACCACATTCCTTAAAACTGCCCTTCAGAAAGCCACTTCTTTTCTTGGATATTTGTGCCATTTGACTGTTCACCTTTACTCATACTTTTCTGCTAGAGTTTTATTATGTGAAACCAGCATAGGCCATATAATTACAACACCTGATGATTCCTGGCATGAGCAAACTAGCTGGGTGAGTCAAAACACATGCACGGATCGGACAACTTCCTGCTTTTTTTCCTCCGCTCCAGCAGAAGCCAAAGCACCGCCCCTTCACGCTCCATACCGCGCTGTGATTGGATGAGAAAGTCTTATCGCGCTTGTGTTCTGCAACAGCTGCGATCCGCTCAGAAGCTCCTGGAGACGGACCTGAACGCTTCGCTCTGTGGATGAACGCTTTGTCTGTGTCCTATATGAGAGAGGCGAGCGAATTCCCCGGGACGGGCTACTGGATTCGATAGTAGCATCAAAGGAGTCGGGACGTTTTACAGGTACATTTGGAAAGGATACGGAATATATAACGCGTTTAAACGAGCCTAATCCATTAGGAAAAAGAGCGCTGTTTCTGCATTGCGTACGGGTGGAAAAAAAAAAACTGCAATCGGACGCGTACAATAAATCGTTCAACTGTACCCGGTCTTTATGTAGCGATAAATTTGGCTGTAATGTAATGTTTGTAGAAGAACGGAGGCCAGGCGCCGCAGTGGGCAGTGATCGCTTTAATACAGGCAGTACGTGCGAACTAGAACGAGCAGCTATTGGCAACTGGCACGTACGCTCCCAACTCCATGTATCTAGATCAAGCCATCAAAATACTCCCAAGAGATCGTTTGGCTTGCGTTTGACTGATTTATATCTCGAGGAGCGGCGTAAATAGATGGTACAATTCGCTCGCAAAGGATAAATCAGGACGAATATTATGTTTTATGATATTTGTTTATGATCTCGGATGCGTTAAATCACAATTGCGCTTCATGTTGGTGTTTATGTGCAGTCACGGAAAAGTCAACGCTAAAAATGAATGCTTAATTTTGAACGCTGCCTTAAATTGTAATATAGTCTAATGTTAGAACCTGAGTGGGTAACGTTAAGTACATTTCACCTTTTCGTTCACTTGTACGAAGCAATTATTGTTTAAGAGAACCCGTAAAGCGAGGGAAATGACTGAAATGATTGTTACGCGTTAAATGCGCATGACAAACGATGTTGCTATCATTATAACAAACGTTTTTGCAGTTTTGTAGGGGAGGAGGCTCTTAAAGGAAACTTTCTGTTTCTGTAATTCCACCTCCTCTCTCTCTTCTCGAGAAAGGAAAGGTTTCAGCTTACGCCCAGTTAAAAGTATTGATTAATCACCTACTAATGCCCGTCAAGCAGTGAACTAACGCTATCTGTCGTTTCAGTTTGTCGTTTTAAACGCTGGTATATTATGGGAGAATACCACGCGGTATACACAGTATAGATTACGAGTGAACAAAATTAGAAGAATAAACACTGAAACGTTACAGAGTGTGCGAATTATTCTGTCGGTAATCTCTTATGACCTGTACTTCCATTTGACAACTCTTGCGCGCGCAGCTAACTAACGTTGAAACAGTATGCATTTACTATACGTTTAAATCTACAGTGAAGCGAGACGTAATGGCAGTGCAAATGTTTTGATCATGTGATGTCAGATGTATCCTTATATAGGAAGCGCTTTGAGCGGCGTACCGTTGTTATAGTAACCTCTTCCGGTGAACGCGACGCTACGTTTAGCCACACTCACCCAGCCATTGTGTAATAGAACGTTAATCGATCATTTGTATAAGTAAATAAAACACTGCATACTTTAAAACCTCCACCCGTTTTGTTTTCACCCCACCCCCACCATGTTTATAGACATGAATACACTGAATATGTTCTGTTTCTGTGAATAGGTGTCCTGCAGACATTTTTGCACCATGCAGGACGCAGTTGACACCACTGTGCCGGCTTTAGGCCTGCCCATGGGGACCGGAGAGTTCACGGAGCAGCAGATGGGACTCGCCGACAAGATCCCGTTAGTGAAGCCCTACTTCAAAAAGAAACACGCACAGAGAAAACTGGATACAAAATGCTTACGTGCTTTAGAGGACCCTATTTTGAGCACGTTATTAAACTCAGACGCTCTCGTGTCAGGGGACGGAGTGTTTGTCCCACGTAACCCGGCCCGACCTCAGCGGAATATATGCACCGCCGCCGTGGAGAAGCAGTCGAGGATTAGTCAGGTGTGCCTGAAGGAAGAAGATGAGGAGGAGAGCACGGACCCTGTTGTGGCCGCGAGCGAGCTTGCGGGGGAACAGAAGGTGCCGGATATTCAGGGGGTGTCAATAGACGCTAATGAGCGTCGCTTCCAGCCCCAGGAGCGCGACGAGGCGGTGCCCTCCTCCGACATTTCGGGGGCTAAGTTAAATGACATCTACACCACTGAGACTTTGCAGGGTGCAAATTGCCTCGCCATCAAAGAGGGCGAGATCTTTCAGGATAAAAGCGAGGAGGCCTCTTTGGATCTAGTGTTTGAACTCCTGACCCAGCTCCAGTATCACACGCATCAAGGGGACGCTGTATCGATCTGTGTGGATTTCCTCCAGGGCGTTTGCGTCTATGGCAGCGACTGTGCCCAGCATCATACCGTTTTACCTTACCACTGGCAAATCCGCAGAGCAGATACGCAGACCTGGCAGAGCATATCGGATGACTCTCAAGAACAACTGGAAAGGCTTTATTGCAACCCTGACAACGAACATGTCAGACTTAAGTTTCTGTAAGTGCTTCTGGTTTTGCCCTCTGGGTTAATGCCGCTTTTCATTGAAACCTCTTGAGCAACTTCATACATGCTATACCCAATAAGGCCAGTTTCTAAGCAGTTCAGTTAGAAACCAGACAGAATTGGTGCAAGGGAGGGACTGGTATGATTCCCTACCTAACAACAACAAAAAACAGCCTAATCCAGTTTGGTTGACTGGTCTTATCTAGTTTAGCTTGTCAGCCAATCCTGCTAAAAATGGCCAAAACCACCAGAGGGACTAGCAAACCGGTGTTGTTTTTTCAGTGAGGCATATTGAAGTAGACACCTAGTTAAAGTGAAAGAGTGCAGTACGTGACAGGAAATTGCCTTGTATGTAAGAGCGTGTGTGTTGTGGATGAGGTATATGTGACTAAGAGATTGTTTCTTTCCCATAAGCCTTCCGTTGGCTGGCCTGACATGTGGAAGCGTACTGACAGCTGTGAGCCGTGAACTTGCTCGACCCGCCTCTGCTTAGTTCGGTCAAGCGCACACACATTGCACACGCACGCTCCCACTCACTGCGGCTTGCGCTCAGGCGGTCACACGCACTCGTCGCACAGACAGAGAAGGGCTCACACGCAGACTTGCTCGCAAACACGCAAATAAATGAGCTTTAGGGACGCACGTAATTATGCGCACGCTCACCCACCCACACTGGCTTTCATGCACGCACACATTAAGTCACTGTGAATGGCTGTTTTATTTTTATTTTATTGATCATCTGCACACACTCCAACACAGGCGTCCATAGACCAATCACACACTTCATTGCCACACTTTTTTATCCCTGAGCTGAAATCATGACCCAGTGGGATTTTTATTTTTGGCCTAAACAAAAGGGCCTTTTTGTTGCTGAGAGTCTTGTTAAGGTCCCAAGCTTGATCTGTATGCAAAAATGGTTTGCAAAAGGAAGTGCACTTGGTCATGACAAAGCAATAGAGACAGTGATTTTTAATGCTCACCATGACACAGCTCCTGGCTGCTTCCTTTTTGAAGATGGCATTGTCGATTTGTCATGGAAATTCTCCCACGGGATAGCCAGCTATTTAGGGGGTCTTTGTCTACAGAATTTAATAGTCAGAATGGCCACGTAACTGTCTCTGTTGACCCGTTTAGACCGCGTGCTCTCAGAACTGTGGCTCACAGTGACCTGTTTCATGTTAATAGCTAAAGCCGACCATTAACCTCCTGCTGACTTTGGTAGTTCAGGGGTAAAGTGAGAACCACAGAGCCTGTAAACCACACCCTTATCTGCTGACCCCCCAGCTTTTTTGTTTGCGTGGAGGATTTGCTTTTTCTCTGGAAGTCATTGTGTAATGTTGCAGACCATTTCAAAGCAGAAATGAGAGGTTCTGTGTGACAGACGCCATGTATAGTTGCCCCAGAACAAATTTTGGATACTTTAGGCACAAATAATACTGTTTTTGTTTTAGAGTTAAAAAAACCCCAAAACAACAAGTTTATTTTGTTTTAAAGAAAAGTGGAAAGGACTTTTCAGAAGAAACACTTACAAAGGTTTTAACTGATAAATGTATACTAACGGTTTAGACACTTCTGCTTGTCAGATCACTTCTTAGTTCTTGGTTTGACCAGATGTCCAAATGCTTCGGCGGCACCGTGTTTTTAAATGCTAAGAATACACAATATCAGACATACTGTATTGACATTTTAACGAAACAATGCGAAGGCTAGACAGGGGCTTTTCTAGTTTGAAGTTTAGAAAAAGGATTTTAAATGGTAAATCAATAGATATACACCTGAGAGTTCAAAATACAGTATTTAGTTGCTGTGTGGTTATCAAATAAAAGACAAACATGTTCAAAAATCACTTGGTTTGACATTTTGTTGACCAGGGTGTCCAAATGACGCGCCTGGACCCAAGTTAACTTCCGGTCTGTGTTTGTTTAGTGGTCTGGTTAGTGTCGCGGGCTACAAACGCTGCCAATAATGAGCAATGAAGTTGGTCTCGGTTTATTGTGGTGTGGCACGTGTTTCCCAGATATGCATTTATTTGTGGCGATATAAAAACCGACCGGTTTTCCAAAAGGCTTTGTTGAAAAAACAAGCGCATTTAAAAATCAAACCGAGGCATGGGTGTTTTTATATCACTATTTCTGACTTTTTGGAAAATGTCCTGTTCATGTCATTTTGCATATAATGCAGCGTTTGTAAGCTCAGAGCTGCTTCGTGTACAGCCGTTACCGGGGAAATCTCTGTTTCTCGTGCTTTAAAGCGCCTCCTGCTGGCAGAGAATACGTTTGCATTTTTAACAAATCTGTAAATTTACGCAGCGAACATATTTGGCTTGTCTCCTCTAGAAAGGACTTAGCTGTTCTTATTGATTCTATTTGGATGTTTACCGGAAGTTCAGTTAGGGCCACAAAAGCACGCGTGCACAGTAACGTTTGTTTATGTCGTTTTCATTACAACCGTCTATATGGAGACTTTCTTGTTGGCATGCGAAGTGACACATGTCCAACAATTGCTTCCGAGATGTCAATTCGACGTACTGTTTTTAGTACAATGCAAGTCATTATTAATGTGACCAAAGTGTCCCTATATCCCAGGGCCACAGTATTTGTGAATGCCAAGTCACAGGATCAATGGTCAGCCTGTTTACATTGGCTTCCAGGAGGCTTTCTTCATTCGCGGATATGTCCTAAGAAATGGATGTGCAGGAGCCCTAACAGCTTTTCATTTTTCCGTCATTGTGCTGCAATGTGTGAGAACCGTGACCCTTGATCTTGAAGGTTTGGTCTCCATGGGAGCAGCTGAGGGTGAGATGATTGTGTTTGTCACACAATCTCACTGTGCACCAAGGGCACGGTGACCTGAAACCAAGGTGTTTGCATGTGTGTTTGCATGCTTGTGTGCCTGCGTGTGTGAGAAAGGAGATAACGCCTTAAACAGGCCATGAAATTATTCACATGGGTGAGGCCTCTTGACTCCTCATACTTCACCGTCATCTTGACTCACAAAATGTGTGCTTCCTGCATTCTTTCTCTCTTGCAGTTGTAAAAAGGGTAATAACATATCTTACCTTTGCATATGCAGCATGTAAATAAATATAAACTCTTACAAATAAAGTTCCATAGAAGAACCTGTCTGTTTCTTTGTGGCGAAAGACGGTTCTCATAGGGATGTTTCTTTAAAGACCCTTTGCCTGAGTGGTTCTTGGTGGAACCAAAAATGGCATCACTGTGAAGAACCTTTTCAGCAAGAGTACATTTGCGCAATGATGCTTAAGTAATATTCTTGGAGTACCCTGTGTATACCATGATACATGAATTTTGATACCATGATGGTATACATAAAAATATGATGGTGCTGTCATCTGACTGTATCACAGTGTTCTTTGAAAGTACCTGATGTGTATTTGATAGTATTACCTAACTACTCTTTCTAAAGAATAGTGTTCATGTTAAAATACAATGTTATATATGTGATTAACACGGTTATTAAAATTGTTTTGACTTCTGTCCGATCATAGCATGCCAACGTTCTCGCACAATTTCGAATGCGCTTTCTAACATAAACAAAAGCTACCTGAATTCGCAGCTAAAGTGTGTTCATGCGTTCCTCTCTTGCTGAGAGGGACAAAGTGAAAGAGCCAAATAGTGGCTGGATTGTCTGAACAAACAGTTCGGTCCTAGTCCCACACGGCGCTCAGTAGCGCGCGTCCCATTAGTCCTCGGCGTCCAGAACATACTGAGACTTTTTGGAGACTTTTTATTTTCTTACAGAGAGCAAGAGGGAAACGAGAGCAT
>JAUMHP010000026.1:1833453-1857915 GCA_032361065.1 Enteromius trimaculatus
ATGGAAACAAAAAAACGAGAAGTCAAGAGTGTTGATTGAGGTTGATTTATTCCCTTAAATCTCTTGAAGAGGAAGAACGGAAAGCCTTTTTGCACTTTATAATCAGCTGCCTGTCGGAGGCTTTATTACAGTAGAATTTCCGTGTAGATATCACCGTATTACTAAATGATAGCTCTTGTTTTTGGATCCGTGCTACGGAAGCGTACAGGTACATCCTTCCATAAAACAATAAAACTAGCTAGCGTAGACAGCTGCATTGATGATTTTTGCGAGCAGTATATTTTGGTAGGATTGTGCAGCTCAGCCGCTCAAATGTTGGACATATTTGTGATCGCAATCAGTCATCTGTTGAATAGATGTTCTTGGCTGCTGTGCGGCGACAGAAGTGAGTGCAGTGTTGGATAAGAATGCTTGCTCGTAAGCCAATGCAAGCCATGAATTATCCGAAAGTCACCTGGTGCAAACTTCAACCACTGCCGTTATTCATTTACTCTGTCATCTACTCAGCCTTGTCAATCCAAACCCGTAAGACTTTTGTTTCGCATTAAATTGCGTTTCTGCCTTTTCATCGAAAGTCCATCTTTCATGTTTCATAAAGGGTTTGGAAAAGAAATATAGTTTAATCTCCCGAGGAAGCACTTTTGCTTTAAACGATACTGATGCATATACACTGGTTTTACTCCTTTATTGACATACAGTATAAAATCTGATCTTTTCATAAGTAGAGCATATATGGCTTTTGGAAGCTTGAGTCTGCTTGCATGACAGCCGAGATCACACAAGTACTTCGAAAACAACCAATGAGGTTTGCCCATTCTGTGGAACGCAAAGAAAGATATTTTGGAGCATTTTTTTGTCCTTACAGTGACAGCCAGTGGGGTCCAAATCAAGTTGCTTTGAACCCGTATGGATGAAACGTTCTTTATTTGTTTTCCACAGAATAAAAAAAAACGTCATAAAGATTAGGAATAACACCACGGGTGAGTAAAGGTTAACCGAATTGGAATTTCTTGTGTGAGCTCTCCCTTTAATAGCATCCCGGTTAAAGCCTTCGTCTGCTGGTAAGTGTGTAAATGTATAACTATAACCTTAAAAGGTGTTTGCACGTTACTGATACGACTTCTGCAGCTGCCCTGCGTGTCGTTGTGTGTGTTTTCGAAGTATCTGTTTGCTGAGCGTGTCTCATTGCTGAGTTTACCACCCGCAGAGGTGACTGCCTTATCTCAGGGTTGCTAGTGTGTGATCAGGTGCATACGTGAGTGTGCGTGTTTGTTTAATTCTTCTCAGACTGTGATGCTTGTGCTGGGTGTGAATCATGCTGGCATGCGGGCGGCTAAAGCTGAGCACGTAAAAGTGAGCTGTTTTGTGTGTGTATGGGATTAAGTATAGAAGGTCGTACTGTACTTTGCTGTTTTGGAATGAGAGGCAGTAGAGCGTAGAAATATTAAATGTCTCTCTCGTTCCTCTCGGATTTTGTCTGCTTTGTATCCCTGGCTGACCGTCTGACACCGCAAACCACTGCTGGCTCAGAGGTGCCTTTTTACTGGCGTCCGGAGCAGGGGGGCATGGGGTTACCGGGTTAAAGGGTAATCATCCAAGCGTGTCTTTTTGAAGTGGTTGTATGCGGAACATGCCAGTCCAGACGGAGACCTTGGGGTTGGGCACGCTCAGCGGCGCACAAGGTTTTTAAGGGCTGCTAATCCTTCACACTTCATGCATTCTCTTTCTCCAGATACTCTTTTAGACACCTCCCTCCCCAGCTTTGACCCTTTTACCGCTGTTTCTCTTCAGTACACGGTGTGTGTGTGTGTGTGTGTGTGTTTTAAAGCTGGTGAAATCAGCAGAACCACGATTTAGCTTTCAGAAAAAGAGAACTGCATAGTGTTTTAGTTTGCCAGCTGGGCTCGAGTTCCCCTGATTTGCAGAAGTGCTGGATAACAAGAGAATGGCCTAAACTGGGCAAGTTAAAGTAAGGTCAAAAATCTGAATTTACTTGGTTGCGTACAGGTTGCTTCTGAATATGCTGATCGTTAACTGTTCTTAGTTTATAATCTTAAACTGTACACACAGAGTCTGATTTACAGACATAAGAACTATGGAGTCAAAAAGCTTTTGAAAATGTATTTTTAAAAAAAAAATTCCGTGCATGAAATCTGCATGGCGTTAAATTTACAGTATCTATTGATCTTACTGTGAAAATTTCATCCATGCATTTAATTTATATATATATATTTTTAATTATTTTTTAATTTAAGTCACAATACTGAAGAAAACACCTCTTTCCGTTTCCGTTTCCTTTAATTCTGTAAATGATAAGTTAATTCACAGAAATTGCACAACTGTATTGTACAGAAAACCACACTCTCAAAAAATTCAGATGTTACAGATTTTTCAATTAACTCTTCAAAATTAAACTAGTTGCTAATGTAGTGACATCACTCTCTTTTTAGTTCTGACTCATTGACAGATGTTTACATTTTCTGACTCATAGTTGATCCCAACCCTGTTTACTAGTGGAAATACATAAATTATGTTTGAGGGAAGGAAAATGCTGAGCAAAAAAAAGCTGCAGCATTTATTAAATAATAAAACATATGATGGTAACACTTTAGTATAGGGACAGATTCTCACTATTAACTATTTGCGCAGTAGCATTCATATTATTAACTGTTTATTAGTATATTGTACGCTTGTAAAGCACATACTCTGCATGATCATATTCTACATCCCTAATCTCCAATACCTAAACTTAACAACTTCCTTACTAAGTATTAACAAGCAGCAAATTAGAAGTTTATTGCTGCAAATGTCATAGTTAATGATGAGAATTAGACCATAAATAAAGTGTGACCATTCTGATAATATATAGTACTCGACATTTAAATAATATTCACTTAAAAATAGCCAACTTGAAACTTTTGGCATTCGTGTTTTTTGTTTACGGCTGAGAGAAGCCGAAACGCTGCTTTGCTTATCGCTGGTTTAGATCAGGACAGGAGTGACTATGTAAGCATACAGAGTAGTTTAGGGGACTTTGCTATTGCTAATGCTATTGTGCGTATGGCTTTTAAATTGCGAAACTAAAGCTTGAAACATACTCTTAGTAAGTCCATGAACACAAATTGTTTTTTTTTGATCGGTTTCATTTGGTACTGCAATCCGAAGTCAAGCACTTTATTAAAACGCATATAGGAGTTGATGATGAGTTTTCTCGGTGAGGTCAACCATTGCTATCAAACTCCAGCTTTGGCTAAACGTGGTGTTTTTCAGGCTTTAGTCAATGCTTTAACTTAAGCTTTCATCGCTAAACAGGTTTTTAAAAGTGCCTTTAATATACCTTTTTTACTTTTCAATTTATTTGAGATAATGTAATGTTACTGGATAGTGTTTTTAAATACACCTTGTGCTCAATCTTTTTACGTCTCACCGATTTGAGTCAAGTGACGGTGTGTGTGTGTGTGCGCACTGGCTGATCTCCTGACACTGGTGACTCATCAGACTGTTACAGGTCATGGTCACCGTGACGATGAACGCTGCTTTATGATTGGGTCAGGGGGACATAAAAGTGACGCAGCGCTTTAGCAGGGCTTAAAGGAGGAGCAAAACTGGTTATTTACCCACGACTCCACCTCACAGGTAGCGAGAGAGATAAAGAGAGGTGAAACTGGCTTATCAACCACTCCCCTCTCCCCGTCCTTCTCTCTGTTTCCCTCAACACCCTTTACAGAGAAACTGTTTTTTATTATAACGAGATACATCTCATTATAGCAATTTATTAGTCTAATAATTTATCATCTATTTATTATCTATCAATTTATTCAGCTACAGTAAGCTAGGCTTATTTAGCTAAATATTTAAAGACTTCATATTCTTCACCGTATCAAACTAATTCTTTTTTAAAAAGTGCAGTTAGTGATTAACTTAGCAGCTAAATTAGACCGCTGTCCCTTTAAGAGCAACTACACGGATCCAGTATACTGATGCACATCTGTTTACCTTTATTTAACACATAACCGACGGTGTTTATGTGAATGTTGCAGGCATGTTGACATAGTTGTGTGCGCATTTCGACCTTTGAGGCATAATATAACACAAAACAGATCTGTTTCGCATGTAGTCTTTGTGTCATTTGAAATGTAGTTCTTTTTCACGGCTTATTGTGCTTAATAACTCATATTAATAACTTAATAACTAATATGCATCCCACTTTTTATATTCCCATTCATGCATATTTTGTTACCACTCAAAGGTTGCCCGACCCTGCTCCTGGCGACCGACTGTCCTGCAAAGTTTAGCTCCAAGTCTAATCAAACACACACAACTTTCATTTGAAAGCGATCCTAAAAAAATGCAACTAGTTGCTTTAGGTGTGTTTGATTGGAGTTAGAGCTAAACTTTACAGGACAGTCGGTCGCCAGGAGCAGGGTCGGGCACCCCTGCACTACATTAGGGATATTTACCATAATATCACCCATCCCTAATTGCGCTTAATAAATATTGCACTTTATAAATCTTTATGTCCGCTGTCATACAGCTCTTTGCTTTCAGAATTGCATGTGTCTGGATGTGCCTGTGGCTTCATAAGTAGGTTGTGCTGATGAGCGCAGAGAGAATTTCTTTCAGTTCTTTGCACTTAATTTAATGGCCGGAAGGTTATATTTAGCACCGCAGTGGGGCCGAATGGATTGAAGCCGTCTCGGGGTCCTCTGCATGGGGTGACCGCGCTTTGTCTGCGAGGCAGGGTAAAGGGGCACTGGGACTTCTATTGTTATCACCATTCTTTTACTCGTTCCGGCAGGCGCCCTGATGGATAACGGTCGTCATGGTTACCCGGTGCACAGGTGGCCAACTTGAGCTCGGCGTGCCAGGCTCGAAAAAGAAGCAGACAAGTGTGTGTGGGTGAGCTACAGTGAAACCTAGTCTGTCAGGGAAGCCGAGGCAAATGTGTGTGTGTGCGCGCGTGCTGCAGTGAAACTGCGTTCTAGGTGTCACATACCTTGGTGCACATCCAAAAGAGAAGGGTAACGCGAGCTGAGCGCTATAGAAATGCGCATGTGTTCGTGTTAAAGTGTACCGTGTTGTGAAACCCAAGCCACGTTACATCCCACCGCCGGCTTTCCGGGTTGATAATCGCATCTGAGAAATGACGTCATAAATGACATTGCGTACAGATGCAGTAGCGAGAGAGCTCCGGTCGTTCCGAGACACTTATTTATTAACTCCCAGTGCAGTCGCTTCTGTAACCGCCCATTCCTTCTTAATCCCAGAATGCCATGTTCTTTCCTCATTGTAGCTCCTTGTACAGGCAGAAAGTTCCGGACAAAGAACGAGTGTTGCAGAGAGAAAGAACAGAAAGAAACGGACTGTATACTCTCCCTTTCTTTCAGCCTCTTCCTTTACCCAAACCAGTTTTCTCTCATCTGTTTTGTTGTCGTGTTTTCACTCTGGGAAGTGATAGCTATCGTTCTTGGTAATGGCTTTTGTCTGCTCCTGATTTAGATGCAGAAGGGCAGGTGGGACGAAAGCACGGTGTCCAAACCGGTCTTCTCGGTCATGAGCCCTGAGGAGAAACGCTGGCACCGTCGAGCATGTCTCTGCTGCTGTATTGAGCGCAAATGACTTAGCATGAGTCAGCAACACCCTGGAGCGAAACTAGCAACAGAGTGATTCCTGCAGAAGGATATTTGGGTTGTGAAACTCATGAGTGGATCGTTTCTCTTAAGAAACTAAAGCTCAGCCCTATCTTAAGTATTGCAACTGTGGATTTCTGGCGATTTGTTGTGCAAAGGGCAGCGCTTTTGTTTGTCGCGGCGGACGTTTCGCACATAGATTCCAGGGAATCTGATAATGATGTTGTTGCCTTTTGCATTCAAGAGAGGGATTTGCATTATTGATTCAGATGTTTTGCAGTTCTTGTCAGTAAAATGAATTGCAAAATGAGATCTATAACGTCTCAGTTGTGATCCCTGCACACAGCAGTGAGAGCCATCAAAGACTTGCTTTTATTAGGCCCCCATTAATCTTACAGAGGAGCTCAAGACTCTTCAGAATTGCAAACGTCCCACTTTCTATTTAAAATTGAGGAACATTTCTTATGAAATCAAACTGATTCCTTCAAGTTTAAATGAGACTGTTATCTAAAACCTTTACTTTAAACAATGTTTTGTTAGTTAAGAATGACAGAAATTCTTTAGAATTGAAGTACTACAGTTAGAAAAGCTAAAATAAAAAAGAATGACAGCGATATAGAAAAGTTATGGGGGACTAAACACTGAAAATATATATTAAGACCAGCTAAAACCACTGCTTAAGCAGCATTTAATCATGGAGTTCACTTTATAGCTTCATGTTCTTCCTATATGTCATATTTTGGTGCAAGAAAAGTCGAGTGAGCTGTACCTCTTTTGCAGTAACATTTTCAGTCTTATACTTTCACATTCCCTGTCTAGATCTGGTTTCGTGTTTTTCAATTACCGGCATACGAGACAAAGTTGTTTGTTTCAATTTCTCTGTTTTTTTTTTTTTTTTTCCCAGAGCTGTCAATTTTATGCTCCCCATGTTTACTTGCCCCTTTGAGTTAATGAATGTTTTCCAGACGTGAAATTACACAAACATCTACATCCAGTAATCCTGGATTTAGTGTCCTTTTAGTGTTCTGAAGGACATTAACGCCTCTAAATGTTCAAGTTTGGCTGCTAGACTGGTATTTTCTGGTGCCTTGGCTCCGATGACCTGATGGAAGTGCTGAAACGGCTGTGTTCTGGTCTCCTGCATGGGGAGCCGCTCTCTCTGTTGGTTTTTGTTGGCTGAGCCAGAAGCCGCTTGCTAGGGCAGAATGTGTGTTTTTGCCCGGAACTGTCTGTAAAAGACAGGCTGTCCTGAACATGCTGCTTTAGAGTGATTCTGGGTGTGTATGATTGAAGCCCATGGTGTTCCAGTTGAGAGGACACAATGTGTGTCTTTCGCTATAAAAAAGAGGGTAAGGACTGTTCTGGTAGATGCTGAAGGTTTTGGGATGATCTCAGGGCCTGAATTTCTGTTATCATTTACTCGCCCACAAGTTGTTCCAAACCTGTATGGCTGCCTTCAGTGACATTTTAAATTGAAAAATTTGTGAATAAGGACCAAAAGATAAACACTATAAAATGCTTTTGAATTAGTTCACTTGTGACTTGTGTGTGTGTGTGTGTATATATATATATATATATATATATATTTACTGTATATATTATGTATTCTGAAGCCACAATAGTGATAAATACACTCAAAAATGTAAGTCAGCCAAGAGTAATCTGTTTTATTTTTTGGATTCAACTTGGACTAATATATTTTTATGTAACTGAATTTAAAAAAATGCAATTGACCAGTCTTAAAGAAAAATTTTTAAACTTTTATGCAACCGGCCCCAGTTTTTTGAACTAGTATTATTTGTTTCGTATTGTAGCATTTATTAATGTTTTGAATATGAATGTTTTTGAATTAATGTAATGAAATGAAATGTTTTTTTACGTTAATTTGTTTTAGTACTTTTATTACATATACGCATAATTTAAAACAAACCAAAAAAAGCATGTCCATTTAGCTTTCTTTCGTTTTTATTTTTAGTCATAGTAGTAATTCAGCTATTTTTTTTCATTTCAGTAAATGAAAACAATTGCTAATAGTTTTATTTTTAGTCAGCTATGACGTTGTTGTGAAATAGCTGAATCGATTCATTAACAACAATCTGACTTAAAGGAGTGATTCATTTGTAAATCAGAGATTTCTGTTTTCCTTCTTACAAATCTTTTTTCTGTAAAATAATTAAAGTCACATGGGTTGGGGACAACATGAGGTTGAGTAATTGATGACAGAATCTTAATTTTGGGATGAAGTAACCCTTTAACTTGTTTACACAATGGGTTTAATTTTGGAAAGGGCTGCTGGGAAGCCCTCTTACACATCACTGTGTGTGAGAGAAGCTCAGGGAGACCACATTTTGTGTGTGTGAGTGGCTGGTTTATGCATACGTGTGTTTTGGGCTGACTCAATTCAGTAGGTCAGTTAACACAGCAATGATAAGCATCTTCCTCTCTCTCTCTCTTTCTCTCTCTCTCAAACGCACATGCGTGCATGTGTAGTCTGAGCCTGGTTTTGTTTGTCATGCATTTTTTAGATCAGATTTGGTGTCTGTTGGCATGATTTCAAAGATAGAAAGACATTGTGTGAGCGTGAGTGAGGAAGACGGATAATCCTCATTTGCTTGTTCTATCAGTTCTTTGCCATCTATGACTATGATGATGACAGTTTTGGCAGCTTATGTGCTGCACTTTATTCTTTCAGATGCTTTATTCTCTGTGGGTAGTCATTTTTACCTTGTTTGGTAAGATACAACCCAAAATATCATCAAATGTTTAACTGTCCTCGTTCTAGAGACCATTAAAAAAAACTGAGGACTGAGACCGTCACAGCATTTTATTATGCTTTTCTAAATTCATAGCAACATAAATTGTTTTTGATCAATGTTCTCGTGTTTTGTCTACCGTGGTCATGTTTTGGAGGCTTGTTAATGCTCACAAGCAGCCTCTTGCTGTTTAATTGTATTTAGTGTGTATGTTTTTGTGAGGTTGTTGAGATCATCTCCCTGCTAGAACGTTCTCTGGACTTCCAGTGTTTAGTCTACCTCGCGTCTGTCCGCCACGTTCGCTTGTGAGTGTTTCTTTCAGGCCTCAGTCCACCCATCCTGTCAGTGCTCCGTGTCCTTCTGCTGTGCTTCTGAGATTATCTCTCAAAACTTTCTGGAGTGTTGATTTTGAGTGTGTCGGGCAGTTTCGGTCTAGTACACTCAGCAGTTGTCTGGGTCTTTGACCTTTACAGGTGTGTATGAGTGGGAGGGTGATTATTTGTTGTAAGTTTATTGCTCTTTTCTTGCACTTCTCGACTTCACAATTCCACGTCATTTTCGTTTCATAAATGAGCATTATAGTAGATAGTTTGTGAATTGTCTTTGTAAACGTTTTATATAATTTGACCGTTCAAAAGGGGCTGCATGAGCCTCTTATTTTTCCAGCAGTAGAATTTTGTGTCTACATGTGTGTATTTGAACCACTTTTGCTCAGACATTTTTACCTTTAACCCCAAATCCACTTTGTGTTGGAGAGTAAGTGTGATCGATGAGGCCATTATTAGCAAGCCACCACCCCTGGAGGGTGACCTAAAAAGCCAGGGTCTGAACGCAGGGGGCAGTCAGAGGGTCACCGTTCCATCCCCCTCCGTCTGGAGGACAATCTCGCCACTCACTGGGTTTTTCAGGACAACAAAGACCAAGGGGGAGTTTTCTAATAAGCCCAAGGAATTTTGTGGAAATTAAATTAGGTGTAAGACGTTGTTTTTCTTCAAAAGGACCTTTATTGATGTCACGGCTCAAGGACAGGTTATTAGCTGTTGGGAACTGAACCAACTGTTTTTATTCTGTGTAAGTGACTGTCATGTGGATTTTGTGTTTACATCTGTTTACTTTTGTTTCACGCACAGCGGTCGAGTGTTTACGTTGGACTTCAGTGCCATGCGAGTTTGTGACCTGGAGTTTGACCTCGTCAGGCGTCTGTCCACGCCTTCCAGCTCCACAGCCACGCCCACAAACACAAGCCCCACCCCTAACTGCCTGACTGTGTGGAAGTACTACTGTAGAGATAACTTTGGCTGGAGGGAATATTCAGAGGTGAGACACACCAATGTGATGCATTCATCCTCTTTCTTTTATAATTCCTTTCGGACAATTGTAATTTTACTTTAGATTTTAATTTTATTTTAAAAAAATTGTTATTTAAACCTTTTATTTATCAAACGATCCCGAGCAACCCAAATGTTTGAACACCGATTATAAGAAATGAAGAGTTCATTTGGAAAAACATATACCTTCGTTTTTTAACAATTTTAAAAAAATCTTTTTTTTTCTGTGCATTCCAATTCATCTCAATCAAACTGCAAAGTATATTTTTTTATATTAAAAAAAAAAAAAAATACAGCTGACACAATAAAAACACGATAACATAATAAAACCATGATTTATTGAAAAGAAACTCTATTTCTTGAGCATCGAATCAGCATATTACAGGAATAAAATGCATCATAAAATCTATTAAAATAAAAAAAAACATTTTGTTTTATTATAATAATATTTCACAATATTAATCTTTTTGTTGTGTTTTTTTTTTTTTTTTTTTTTTCAAATAAATATAGAATTTCTAAGCATGAGAGACTTTTTCCAAAACATCAAAAGATCATGCTGACCTCTTAATTTGATTTTAGAATGGAAAGAAAACCTAAGCCGTTTTCTGATAGATTTTTTAAAAGATTAAAATAGCACATAAATAGCAGGTTTTCAAATTCTTAGAATTAGTGTGTGTGTGTGTGTGTAGTTGGCTCAAAGAATTTATGCGTTATTGCGTTATGTATTGGGTCTCAATTCGAACTGGCTTGCACACACCGGAGAAGACGTCCTGTTCTACTCACAAGCGCCTGAAATCAGAACATTGCATAAGCGTTCCTTTGAAAACAAAGCTTTTTATTTCCTCTGAAAATCTCTTATGATGGATACATTCTGACCAGTGCTCCGGATGAATTGAGTGGGAGCCGGAGCACATTTAAGTGTTCCGTTGTTCTCCCTTTTCTCTGTCGAATTCATTTCCTCTCTCTTTCTCCGTTTCACAGCCGGTGGTTCGGTTGATTGAAGAGGCAAGCGGCCGAGGACTGAAGGAGGTCCGTTTCATCACGCTGCAGAATCAGTACATCCTGAACATTCGCGAGGGCTTCCAGCAAAATGCTGTTTTCGGTTTCCGCCGGCAGATCAAAAAACGCCCCCTGTTCAGGTCCTCCATCATGCTCACGCCTTACCTCCAGTGAGTATCCTCATTTACCTCCAGCGCTCGCGAAGAGTTCTAAAACATTTTCTAGTCACCACCAATTTCATGCTTAATATCCCATAACAACCAGTTTAGCACCAAAATCTGTTTGTTCCTCAAAACACATTAAGAAGAGCCACGTACAGCATTGTTTCCTATTCTTGTTTTCATTTATTCCATTGTTCATGTGCTTTAAAACCCCAAGATAATTCACAAGCGGTTCACTGCTCGCCAAGAACATATCGGATTTGCAGTATTCCCATCAGTGAGGGGTTAAAAGCGTGCATCTTATGTTAATTGCTCGGAGTACTGCTTGTGCCTCAAAGTCACTTTCCTGGAATATAATATTCCTATTCACCTTAAGCTAGAACATGGACTGCAGAATAAGTTAGTCCAGCATGAATCTCATAAAGAGAGAAATTTCTTTTACATCTGTTGTCAACTGAAATGTGACATGCGCTTATTTATAGTGACAAAGGGAAAAAAAAAAATATTGAACAGATGTAAAAAAGGTAGAGGAGAAGGGGAGGATTGTTAAATGGGTTCCAGAAGTGTGTATGAGAGTCTAACATGACCATATGAAAATCTTCGAAGGCTTTCAGGCCTGCGAAGAGTCAGAGACACGTTGAAATTTGTCTGTATGTACCCTTATAGCTATGTAAATTAAGGCGAACATCAGTTATGAATTTGCCTTGTATTTTTTTCTCAATAGTGTGTAGCTGGAACAGTCCCCAGCATTAATGGAGCACAAATCAGAACTGGATTATATAATATTTTAGCCTTTTGACAATCCTATATGTCACAATATGTAAAAACCTTTTCTGAACGTTGAATTTCAGTCGATTTTAACTGAAACAAGACAGCCTGAACTGGATTGGGAAAATAAATCGAAGCCGCCAACACTTTTTCTACTACTGACATTTGATTTAGACATGATATTTATCTTATTGCTTCACTTGTGGCCATCAATCTGCTCCTGTTGTCAGGTAGATACCTCTGCAATGCTTTTTCCACCCATTCAGAGGGTCCTGCAGCATCAGGAACACATTGTCCTGAGCACAGGGGTGGAACTCATTAGCGCGATTGACAATTTGGCCGAACCGTCGCCTGCACCAGCTGAGTTAATGCTCAGCAAGCAGCATAAATCACCCTTTCATTCAGACACAGACACTCTTTTACAAACAGACCCTTAACAGTTGCTTTCCAGAAAGTGTTTGCTTATCTCTTCAAAATGATTGCCCTAGTTTCTTTTCATTTGCGTTTCCTCAGTGCCTCTCAAAAATATATGATAAAATTGCTGCAGCTCCAGTCTAGTTGAGAAAAGGAAAGCGCAAGCTATAAGTTAAAAGATGACTCATAAGGTAGTCAGGCTGATTTGAGGGCTAACCTTTACCTTCTAGAAATAAGTGCGATGTTTAGTCACAGGACTGAACCCTGACCTCCGTTTAACCATGACCTCCAGACACTCATGAACTTACAAGTAGCATCATTTCTAAAGAAATTAGTGAAATGGCAATTTTAGTACCGTGGCAAAAATGAAGCATTAATGTTTTTAAAATTAATTTATGTGTATTTGGTATTTTCTGTTGACTTTATTTATTTATAATTTGCTAATGACATGTTTTCTTCTCTTCTTTAGGACTCTTGGTGGCCTTTCCTCAGCATTTCTCTCCTCCCTGGAAACTTCTGGAAACCAGCCTCTCTCTCCCACGTTGAACGGTCCTTCCAAGGTGTACCCTGAGACTTGGTTACCCATGAACAACAGTCAGGACTTCCTGCAGGTGCCTGTCTCCCGGGATGACCGCAGCTACCGAACCGTCTACAGCCTCTTCCACAAAACCGTCTCTGAGACCAAGTTCCGCATCCTGAAGATCCTCCGTGTCCAAAACCCTTTCCTCTGGGAGAAGTACAAAAGGTGCGGTAGGAGATTCTCAAACAATGTCTAGATCCTTTGTGCTATTCAAGGTTGTTTAGACTATTTATCTGGGGGCCAAAGCAGTGTTTAGTATACGTTGACATTACGAACTGGTTGAAGAAAGACAATAAAAGGTTATCAGGGCAGATCTGTGTTTAATAATGTCTGTAAAGTGAGCATTTAGCCGCACCCCTGAACACGGCTTTGAGGCTTTGATGTATGCTTTCAAGCTGCTAGGTGTCAACCACGTTAACGGTTCTTACTAAGTTTTGTTGGTCGGAAACAGATGTTTTTTTGTGGTAGCTCTGTGAGGTTAACTTCTCAGCGTGTGAAATGTGGAACATGTACAGAGGAAGTTAGCGAGAAAGGAAAGGGTACTAGCGTTAGAGCCTTGGTGTATTTTAAAAAGACATTTCGTGCCCCTCATCCGCCGACAAAAGGGTACACAAAAAGGATGAGTCAGTAAGAAAGAGTTATTGCTGCTGACTCATGAGGTGTGTTTGTGCGTGCGTGTCTCTTCACTGCTATCTCAAGCATGCGACTGATTAGCTAATCCTTGCATATTTCCTAGTGTGTGTCTTGTAATGCCAGTGCTGGAGTAATTGCTGTTTACGAACACACGGTAGACAGTATATTTATATAATAATGTGACAGTTTAGGTAGGCTATATTCAGTTTTGGTAGTCTTAGCATAATAACTTTTTTTGTGCCAAGGACGTATAAATACAACGAATCCCTTTGCTTGAAATATAAAGGACGCTACATATTTAAAACGTGCAAATCTTTTTGGAAAGTATGGAATTTTCGGAATAAGTTCATAGTGAACTTTCTTTTTAAAAAATTCTGTTGACTATTATTATTAAATTATCTGTGGAACTGGTTCTTTCTGTTAAAAAGTGAATTGGATAGTGCTGTCAAATGTCGTCACTAAACAACAACAAAAACTGTAACAGGCTTTTATTTTTTTGTATTTTGGACCAGTTCATCAAATAGTGTTTGTTTTGATACCGAAATTGCTACAGGGAACTGTGAAATCATACTGGTTTTGGTGGCAGAAACTAATAAATTAATAGATATACTGATAGATTAAACGATCTCATGATAAATCCGTCTTTTTTAGGTGTCATGTCATTTAATGTTTTTAATTCGACGGAAAATATATCAACAGACCAGAGCCATTGCCATTGAGTCAGAAACCATTGCGTCGCAAAATAAGTGTTCGAATCGGCTCACGAATCATTTGATTCAGAACGGGATTTCAAAGCGCGTTTTGCGAGTCATAACGGGATTTCAAAGCACGCTTTGCGATTTATTTGATTCAGAACGGGATTTCAAAGCGCGCTTTGCCATTCATTTGATTCAGAACGGGATTTCAAAGTGCGTTTTGCGAGTCATTTGATCCAGAACGGGATTTTAAAGTGCGTTTTGCGAGTCATTTGATTCATAACGGGATTTCAAAGCACGCTTTGCGATTCATTTGATTCAGAACGGGATTTCAAAGCGCGTTTTGCGAGTCATTTGATTTCGAACATCACTTCATAGCGCGTTTCGTTAATCATTTTATCCCCACCGCTTATAAAAATAATTCAGCAGAGGCAGAGATGCATAGAAAAATCGCACCCTGTATATATCCGATAGAATCATCCACTTACACAAGAATAGACTCAGTAAGTAAATAAGTATAACATTAACAAGAATAGATCAATAAGTAAAACATTCATGTATAGTTTGATTGTTTCCTTGGTTTATTGAGGTGAAAGAAATGTGAAATCCTATATATCCCTGAAAGGCCAACTGAATATTAATGTGTGGATATCTTATTCACAATCTACTATGTGTCTTGAATAAAACTCTTTAATATTATTCAAAGATTCAATGCGGTGTAGCTCACAACATTTGGCAAATCCAGCGTTTAGTTCATCCCCCTGCAAGCACTTATTGTAGTGGCCTGGGAAAGAGCTGAAGGAATAAAGGTTGGTGTGTTCATATGCTTGTGCAGGTGAAGGTCTTTTGTACAATAGTTCTGAGTGTTTCCAGGGTGTTGGCCAACGAGCGAGAGAGAGAGAGAGAATGTCACTGGGTAAGCATGAAAGAGGATTTGTTTGCATCAGTAAAAGAAAGAACAAAACAGACTGATGGCAGAGTAGCTTGGTGTAAAAGAGCTTAAAGGAGATGAAAGGAGAAGCTGAAACAACACGAGTGATGACTTTACTGACGCATATGGAGTCACTGCTCTTCGGCAATGTGCGCGTGAGCGTGTCAGTCCATGGTTGTGACAACTGGGCCTTGTCAGTGGCTGTAGGGTCACTTGAGGTCAGTTAGGGCCAGGCAGTGTCACATTGAGTACTCCACTGATCAGAGAGTTTCTCCCAGCCAGGCTGACCTTGCGTCCCCTATGCCCACAACAATAGAGACACAGACTGTGGGCTAATGGAGCCCTGTTGCAGACTGGGTTCACTCAGGTCCCTGGCGCTCATCTGTTCACTCACCCTCTCTGTACCCTCTCACTTCTCTGTTTCCATTTGACCAGATGACAGATGAGCGCTCCAGAGTTTGGCTTGTTGTCTTGTTTTTTGTGCAAGGACAGCTGGCGTGTTCTGACACAATAAAGTTTGTTTTATTTTAGTCCTAGAAGTTTGCATACAGTAATTGTTGACATCGGGTTCAGAATTCAATTCTTTCCAACGCCTGTCAATTCAGAAGATTTATTAGATGCAAGGTTGTAAAGACAAAGAAAAGTGCAAAGATTTACTAAGCGGCAAAATAGCGTTAGAATGCGCAGGTGGGAGCGAAAAACCCTAAAGGTGATTTACTGACAATGCTTACATTGAAGAACACAAACACAGCCAGATCATTTCCATAAGGACCAGTGGGATCCACCAAGAGTAGTGCAAATTACCACCTGCTTTAAGAAATGCTTGGTGGGGTCGTTGAATAATGTCACAAAAACGAGTAATTTGATGAGATAGTAAACAGTAGTAAATCGCGCTGCCCGATTCATTTTAATATTCCTCCCATCAATTTTGCATCTGAAAGGGAAACTCCTACGAATTCAAAACTCATATACAATAAGGTCAGGCACAAAAATGTAAATGGCCTTTTCAGCGCTAATCCTTCACTTTGCGTCTTTAGTCAATTCCGATAGTTCTATTGTTAAAATGTATGTTTTCCCTTCTTTTTACAGGAAGAAAGAATACATGTCAAGGCACATGTCAGAGATGGACCGCATGCTGAACGAACGCCATCTGTTCCACGGCACGTCCCAGGATGTGGTGGAGGGCATCTGTAAGCACAACTTCGACCCACGTGTGTGCGGCAAGCATGCCACCATGTTCGGCCAAGGCAGCTACTTTGCACGCAAGGCTGTCTATTCTCACAACTTCTCCAAGCGCTCAGCCCGAGGTGTGCACTACATGTTTCTGGCCAAAGTCTTGACGGGCAAGTTCACAGTGGGCAACCCTTCCATGCGCCGACCACCTCCCCTGAATCCAAGAGACGCCTGCAGCGACTTATTTGACTCCTGCGTGGACAACTGGATGGACCCACAGATCTTTGTCATCTTCAGCGATGACCAGAGTTATCCTTACTTCATCATTCAGTATGAAGAGGTGGGCAATACAGTGGCTATTTGAAGATCATTGCACATCTGGATTCCTGCACAAGAGACCTGCTTGCACATTCAGCCAGTTTAAAATTAGACCGGAGTAGTTGTGCGCCAGCAATCTGAAAGGGACTTATGAACCATATGGGATATGTTCGGATATGGTTCCCACCCTCAGTCATGTGTGAGGGTTTCTGTGACCTTTCGGGGCCCTGTCTTCTGATGCCCCTCTGAATACAAATGGGGATTGTGTGTATGTGTGTGTGGCATCCCTTCTCTGTGCTGGACATTTTAGTGTGTGAATCATGTGTGTGGATGAGTGTCTGCCGCGGGTTCCATGACCATGGACTGGAACCCACATTAATAAGAAACACATCAATGACATGCCACTCGGACTCGAGGCTGTTGCTGTGACTTCACATTCTTCTTCTTTGTTTGTTTTTCTTTCTTCCCAAAAACTCACCGTTTCCATTGCTGCCATTCGCGTTCCATACTTGCTATTTGTTCAAGGTTGTAAATATGTTCTCCTTGTTTATAATTGAACTGTGTGCCTTTTGTTCATAAATAAATTGTTTATTTATGTTAGTCAATGTAACAAGTAAATAAAAACAATTTAAAGAGAATGTGGCTGATGTTAAGTTGGTGTTTGTTTATATGGTCGGACTTGCAATGTTATAAGTTAAAGTGCAGTCATGCGACGTTCATCTTTGACCTCACTTGCCTCTGACCTTCTTAATCATACCCTGTGGTTATCTAACAATTAACACAACATTGTTACATGGGTGGTGCCAACATGAAAATGAAAACATGGTGACAGGAACAGAGGCTTATCCTTTGAGTATCTAGATACATCTGGTTGATGATACAACAAAGAAGGCATCTCATGACATTCAGAGAATGAAAGGGATTTAATTTAGACACTGCTAGCAGAGATTTACATGTTACAGAATGGTTCACACTTATCAACCAACATTCAAGGGAAGAAAAATCTTTCTCTTGCTCTGTTAACCCACACGATTCCCTCTCTTGCCGTATTTCTCCAGAGGACTGGGTTCCTAAGCTCCGTGCTTAATGAATCCCAGAGTACCAGAAAGAGAAAGGAGGCAGCAAGGGAACACCCTCCCCACCCTGGAGCCAGCCAGTTTAGGAAACAACAGGTCCCTCGAAGTCTCTGCCGATATGCCTGATAACAAAGTACCCAACCCCTATTGCAACCCTCAGTCTTACCCTTTTGTTTCTCAATCGGAACTTCACGCATCTTTGACCTTATGTTGTGATAAGTAATGTTCAGTAATAAGGCTGAGTCACAATGTGGCACAATATCCAGATATATTTGGGAAGTCCCTGATTACAAACTGCCGGGATGTGACCCTAAAAACGATAAACTTACCCTTCCACTTTAACCACTGTTAGTTTCCTTTCTGCATGCTTCCCCCTGACCTTTCTCCCCCAATGCCTGTGCCATCTTGTGTTTCTAAAGGCCACGGAGAGCAGCAATCAAAGACTTGAGCCCTTGGGCACAAATTTGAATTATTTCCCATACATCCACTGGATGACTTGAAGCAGCTGCACTCCCTAAAGTAATTCCTAGTCACAAGATGACTGATAAATCTCGCATTGGAGAGAGACATTTGTTCAAGGTGTGTTTGGAAGAGACAGGCAAAGAATGTGCGTGATTTCAAATATTTGACTTCTTGTTTGCTTCTTAGAAGAAGGTTAGGCTTGTGGGGCGCCGAAAATGGCTCATAGAGAGCTCCGTGATGCTTGAATCCCCATACTTCCTGCTCAGCCCAGTTCCATATTGCTCCAATGACGCCCAGCTGCAACCAATGAACATTCCAGCCCACTTTTTTTCATCATTTCAAATTTCTACCATAAGCCCTTAAGAGCAACAGGGGTGCACCAAATATGGGAAGGAGATTGTGCCCTGAACTTAGCATGACCCTAAAAGCAGTCCTGCTCCGCATGACCCCAGCTTTTTGCCCTGAAGAAGGGGGCTGTAACAGCCAATGTTCCATGCGTGGTCAAGCTCAGGATTTTCCTCCTCCTTTGCACTCTTTCAAATCATCTTGCCATTTCATTTTCTTTTATCTAGTGCCCTTTTCTTCTGTTTTATCTCTTTTCTTCTTGTGAGGAAAGTGTGTTTTGGATTTCTGTAAGGGCTTGGTAGTTTGATGGAGCAATCAAGTCGTTCTTTCACTTTTCTTTGAGCCGTCTACCTGTCATTGTCTGTTTCTTTAATTGGATTTTAGAGCAGGTCAGGTAGTGGATAGGGGGATCAGGGAGGTTAGGGCCAAGGCTATCCAGGAATGGGGCTGAAGCTTGATAAGAGGCTGAATAGGACTGAAGAATATATAGCATTTCTATCTAGAGGCCAAAGGGTTATCAAGTTCCTCTAAGTCCAGAGCTCTGCTTCCATTTCCCTCCTTTATTCCAATAGCTCACTCACTCATGCTTCTATCTGAGCAGTAAATCTTGGGTGTTGTGGAAGACATGCCAATGAATTGCTTACTCAGTAGGCTATAGGTGTCCTAAAACATGATTACCACCCCTAGTGCGTAAATGATGATTATTTCATACTGTTTCGACCTCTCATGACAGACTGTGTAGTTTTCTCTGAAAATCTCCATCTGGAGGATTAGGGTAAAGGAAAGGCGAGGACGGGGAGAATGGAGAACAGGAAGGAGGTGGATGAGGGAGGCTCATTGCTAGTGTAAACAGGTGGAGCAAATGTGAGGAGGCAGCAGAGATCTCAGTCCGTGCTTAGTGCCTGATGGACTGAGACACAACAGCAATCATACATGCTTACATCTAGAAGCTAAATGCTTTTATGGTCACACAATCAATTGTAGGTTTATTCTGAGAGTTTTGCACTGCCTCTACTGTCATTTCATGTTATCTGCATTTGGCCTTCCGTCTGAAGCGTGCCAATTGAAAAAGACAAGGAAACAATAAAACTCCTACCATCCAGGATGGAAGTGCTGCCTGTGAACACCTGATTCATGGATGTGCAGAGTTGTAGCAAGCCCCCTGGTACCATTTCCTGACTGGACTAATGGGAAGGTCTGGAATATGCTGGATGCCCAGAGGAAGGGTAAAAAAAAGAGGGGGAGGTGTGAGGCTAGGGGCAGCATACGTGCCGCACAGCTTGAGACTTGTGCTGGAGGTGGGGACAAAAGGAACAGGATGCTGAGCCCTGCAGGAATGCATACGCCCCGGCAGTATATGCATAACACTCATCCCTCCGACCCATAAAACCACGCTGGAAAGAGTGAGCGAAGTGAGACGGGACAAAATGACAGACAAAGGGGAAGGGTCAGTAAGGAACCTAATTTTGGTGCATCTCTCGTAAAGGAAATGATCTCCTCAGATATATTTGCAGGGTAGAGTTGACTGTTGCATCACAGGTTCTGGTTATCAGAAGAATCAGGGCTGATCAACATGCCAGCAGTGTGATTCATAGAACCTTGACGTGTGCGCTTGAAAATAAATTGTTTGCGCTGTGCCGGATGTACCTGATTAACAGAACGTGTAGCAAAACACATGTCACTAAATATACGCAAAATACATAATTTGAGCATGCACATCTGAGTTAACACGAATTCCTTAGAGCCATTCCTTATGCACCCCCCCACCCCACACACACCCACATACATACAGTCATATGTAAGGACATGGTCAAATATGGTTTTATTTATCAATCTTGAACACATTTTCAAGTAATAGTAAACCATCCAAAGTATAACCATCCTTTGCCTTGACAACAGCTTTGTAGACGTATCAGGCGGCTCTGTGAGGAAGCCACCTGCGATGCTTTTTGCATTCTCTTAAAGGAGTTCTCATGCATGCTGGACACATGTTGGCAGCATTTCCTTTACTATCTGTACCAACTCATCCATTTGTAAAGGCAAAACGTACATTTGATTACAGAACTAATTTGAATCATTTAAACAAAAGCCTTTCAGAGCAAATAGTCATCAGATATTTAAATTCTGTCAGCTGTATTCAAACTTTTGACTGTATGTCTACTTTAAACCAGCTGTTCCACATTGCTGTCTCTTAAATGTAAGTTCCTATGAAATTCAGCGAGCTAACGTTCAAAAGCCCAGCTGGATTCCAGGCCTGTGTTGTAGAGAATGCGCGCTGTCGTGTCAAGTGTTAGCCTGTCTGGGTGTTGCTTACAACTGTAACTTCCCCCTAACCTGCGGGATCTCAACCCAGTCTCTAACATCTTCAAACATTCCTGAGTCTTAGTCACTGGTAACAGTTTTCATCGAAGGTACACAATACCTTATACAAACCCTTAGCAGTTTTTTTTTGTCACCCTAGAGGCCTTGAGTGTTCAGTAACATTGCTAATCCAATCAAGCTTCGAACGTGGAGGCCAATCCAGGCCTGGACACCCATCTCAAATCCTATAATCACTTTTCCATAATATTGCAACACGTTTTCCTCCCAGAGGAGTTAACTTAGAGATGTGGTTGATTTAGACGATTAAAAGAGAAAGAAAATACGTTTTTTTTCATTCATTTGTGTAAAGCACCAAACATCACCTGCTCGGCACGTGCGAGACGACATGTCAGCGCATTCGAGTGTGCGGGGGGGGATACAGAGGGATCAGATCAGCGCGGAGGTAACAGGTGACAAAGAACAAACACTGGCTCCCTCCGCTCAACTGATCCGACATCAGAGTGCTGCTCATTCCACTTGCACAGAACAAGCCCAGGCAGGTTGTCACGGCAACAGTGGGGGCACATAGTCTCACACTACCTGCGTCACCGGAATTCCATGTATGTGTGTGCGTGTGTATACGTGAGTACGCTTTTATGCGAGGGGACTGAACAGTTCTTCATGTTGAATTAAAGCAGAAGAAGCCTCTCGTGATCTGCCGCGGAGAGAAAAGGCTGAGGACTTAAAATTCCCCTCACATTCATGTCCTTATGCTGAGCTGCCATTTTACTGCTGCTGGCTGGAATCTCAAGCAGCGTTTCCAGCAGTGCTTTAATTACCAAGACTGGGTTGTGTCTTAAACAACAGGTTTATTTCAGAACCGTGTGACACCACCACTCTTTAGGAAGTCAACCAACTGTCGCATAGAAAGTTTTAATGTTCATACCGTTTAATATATCCCATTCCGGTTTGATTGATATAGTTGATAAGACATCATTTATTCAGTGTTTTATGTTCGCACGAAGTGGAGGCTTTGGCCTCGAAACCGCTTCCTAATTAGAAACTGGAGTTCGAATTCAACCATGCCCAACAACAACCTAATCATAATCAACAGAAATAACTTAACCACCACATAGGTCACATGCAGTGTCACATGGAAGCTTGTTTTTGCCCCTCGGCTTATAAAATAAAAAGTTAATGTGAGGTAAAGTGTCAAATAAGAAATGAATTCACAATGTCACAAATAAGCTCAGAACTTGTTTAGTGTGGCTGACTGACTTATACTATTTGAAATCTGAGAATCTGAGTGCAAAAAAACTAATCTAAATATGGAGACAACTCCCATTAAAGTTGTCCAAATTAAGTTCTTAGCAATGCATATTACAAATAAAACACACATATATATATATATATATATATATATATATATATTGATATACTTAGGTTAGGACATAATCTTTACTTAATATCTTAATGATTTTTAGTATAAAATAACTATTTATCATTGTGACCCATATAGGCCCGGTTTCACAAACGGTGCTTAGCTTAAGCCAGGACTAGGCATTAGTTAAATTAAGATATTCAAGCTACTTTTACCAAAATGCCTTATAAGAAAATATTACGGGTGTGCATCAACACAGAACATTGACACTGACCTGTTTTAAGATATGTCAGAGCAAGATATTTTTATCTGAGACAGCTCAAACATGCACTTTAGTCTGGGACTAGCTTAAGCCTCGTCTGTGAAACTGGGGGATAGTGTATTGTTGGCTATTGCTACAAATATACCCAAGCTATGATTGGTTTTGTTGGGATTTGGGGTCCAGGCTCACATATGAGCTTGTGCATTGCAGTGACGCTGAACCTTGATTAATGAAAACGTACATGCAAAAGACCTTGTGAAATATTAATCTAAACAAATTATGTTGAATGGCAACTCGTTAACGTTCACAAAGATAACTTGTTCCACAGAAATGATCATTAAAGGTCACCTGTTAAACGTGGTGTTCACATGTGCTGATATAATCAGTCAGTTATGTTGGATTGAGAAGCAAACTGAAACCTGCCTTATCATTATGCATCGCACATTTATGCCACACTTAACTTGGAAGATTCTAATCAAGCGGACACACGCTACCACTTCCTTACTGTCAGCTTCAATCACTCCATTTAAATCCCCCCTTTCCCCCATTTAACTGCTTGATTAGATTCTTTCCAGAACAATCTTTCCCACCGGTCTCTCAAAGAGCTTAGTAGTAAACATCCCCACAATAGCCATTCCAATGAAGGAGCTATTGTCGCTGAGAGTGTTTGCCTTCTCGCAGAGGAATCTCTTTCTTTCAAGGCTAGAAGACTGTTTTTCCTCTTTCCCGCCTACCTCAGGGGTGGTCTGCTGGAGATAACCCAACGGAGAGGTACTGATACGGATCAGATTTGGGAAAACTGGCTGGAGAATGGCCCACTAAAACAGTCGCAGTTGAGGGAGAGGAAGATAGTGGCAGGTTTGCCTTGGAGCTCTTTCAAAAACCAGATGAATGCTTATGAATGGGAAAACAGTGCAGGGTTATCTTGTGGATTGATAATCTTCTGTAGTTGATTATGTAAAGCCGTTTCAGGTAATGGAATAACTAATGACGGGACTGGGTTAGTTATTGTTGGACCCATTTTAGCTGTAGCTAAACTTCATTTTAAGCAACCAGAAAATGAAGTATGACTACGTTCAGACAAGATACTACAAGTCGGCTTAAAAAAAAAAAAAAGAAGAAAAAAAAGCATGTGCTGCAGCCACTTTAATCCCAAAAAGCAAAAGGCAACGAATCATAAATCTTTACTTTGGTTATCTAAGCAGGCTGTGTGCCTAAATGCATTCATTCAATGTTACTGACTTCATTAATATGCAAATAAGAACGTTGACCCTACTGTTCTGTGAAATTTTGATACCTGAATACCCAATATGAACAGTGTGAAATGGAATCCCAGGATTTAGAATGATTATGGGTTAATAATTTTGAGTGGAAATAGCCCATTAATGTTGCCTGTTGCATGTCATTTGAGATGGATTGTTTTGGTGGAGCAGACTATTTATGTGGTTAGATTTACTGACAAGAAAACCTCATTGCTTAGATCTTTCCATGGTTTATCGACTCCAGGCACACTCTGTTGATGATTAACAATGCAATTTTAATCCATTCTTTGACACGATGCATTAAAGTTTATCTAAGGTCACCATGTTGAGTCCAAACCTGTTCCTTAATCTTTTTTAATTACACAACTCAGCATGAACTACAGGTCTGATGTGTGTCGTCTCCGGGGTCAGTTATTGGGGTCAGTGACGTGCTTGCAATTATGCACTGATTCTTCCTTAATGTGATTTAAAACCAATAACTTTTTTTTTTCTTTCTTTCTTTTAACCCCACATCTTTTTCAGTGAATGAATGAATGGAAAGTCTGAGACCACACTGAAAAGAATTTCATTTAATTCTGATAATAATAATAATAATAATAATAATAATATACTATATATAAATGCACACTTTTCTTTTAAATATACACATATTTTGATAACACACTATATATTCAGTAGTCAACATTCAAAGTGGATCAAAAGCTTTTATCCAAGTTGTCCTAAGACAAGAATAAGTATTGTTTTTGGTTTTAGGACAACTTTGATGAAAGGTTTTGATCCACTTTGAATGCTGACTACTGTATATATGTATATATAGTGTTATCAAAAGATGAATCACATCCAAAATAAATATTTTGTTTTATAATATATGTATACTGTGTATATTTATTATGTATATATAAATATGAATATAAATATAAATACAAACACATATGCATGTATATATTTCAGAAAAAAAATATGTTGTTTATTTATTACATTATATATATA
>JAUMHP010000026.1:1920699-1964620 GCA_032361065.1 Enteromius trimaculatus
TTTCTTCAGGGTCCTTGCAGTAAAATAGCACACTTCCTAAAAGGTCACAGACCCCTGTTCTAACTGTTGTTGTTTTCCAAAGTGCCTTCAATCATTTTTCTAGCACTTTTCCTAGCATAACAACAAGATCAAAAGATGCCAAACCGGTTCTCTGGAAACCTGATGTGAATAGTAAGGCGGTTGCTGATCGGCAGACTGGTAGATTTACATATAGTAGATCATATCAGATGCACATCTGTAGACAATTAAGTAGCTGCATATCATTGCATTATTAGGAGGGTTGTGCACGTACAGACCATTATGTTCAATAATAATGAAGACCTATGCACTGCCAAGGTTAATAAAGACACATGAACATATACTATTATTATTACTAAAATAAATCATTTTAAAAGCTAATTCATTCCTCAAAATACATTTACTACTGAATTCCTCACCTTTCTTCCCACAGGACCATTTCTGAAGTGATAGTATCAGCGAGACGGAGGGAAACGAGGGAGGGAATGGGCAAAGGGAGGTTGTGTGAACAAGATAAACCACAGAAAAGCTCTCCGGTGTTTCTTTATCCTTGTTCCCAAACCTGCATCCAATACCATCCTCCTCCTCCTTCTTGTGGTAACGTCCCTCCTTTCTTCCGCAAAGACCACAGAGAGAAACCTGAACCCTAAAATTACCCCCCCGCCACCCCCCCACCAAGCCGCAGCGATGTGTTAGTGGCCTTGCATGGGAGAGGGAGACAACGGTCCAGCTGTCCACAAACAGTCTGTGCTGGATGAACAGGTGACAATTCCACAGTGCCATGGCGGGAGCCGCCACAAATACGGCTTTAAATATGACCCATCTCACCACAAAAAGCAAGGTGATAATCCTGTTACGACTGATACTCCAGAACATTCCCAGCGGCTGTGGTGGAAGTGGTTTGGCGTTTCATATATTCATTTCATTGTGATCATTTCCAAGCGAATTCACAATGATTTTTCGTACATATACATGCTGCTGTTTGGAGAAAATGGATTTTAAAGAAACAGTTTACTCAAAAATGCAGTGATGAACTAGTATGATATTTTCAGTGGAGGCTTTTTAAAATACATTGTTGAAAATATATATATATATATATTTAGACTGGTAAGAACATAAAAAAATCAGTGGTGTTTGGCTGCCAACAGCAAATAAAATGAACTTAAGAGTTTTAACCTGAACATGAAATTACTTTTGTTGACCGAGTTGAAATATCCCTTTAAACCAGACGGTTGTTAGAATTTGTTAGAATTTAGAATTTTCATATCCAAGAAGTCTCTTATACTTGCCAAGGCCGCATTATTTGATCAGAAAACAGTAAAAGATAAGTATTGTATCTTATTACAATGTTATTACTATGTAAATATGTTTTAATATATGTAAAACTGTCATTTATTATGTTATTTTTAAAAGTGTTGCTACAACACATGAAAATCTGCGGTGTTTGGCTTCCAACATCACACCTGCTGAAATGCACCATTTTTAAAATCAGAATATTGATTGACAGATGCATAATTTTTCTGTGAACTGTTTTGTTGAACAAGAAACAGTAACAATCAAATAATAAAATCATAGAATATTGTCAATATCAAAATAGTGTTTCTTATATTTCCTATCATACTGTATTTCCGGCCAAATAAATGTCTTATTGAACATGAAATAATTTTGTATATGGTAAAATATATCAAATAATATTTCCGTAAAATACGACGTATTTTCAGCAGCCATTTCTCCGGTCTTTAGTGTCACACGATACTTCATAAAGCATTCTAATATGCTGATTTGATTCTCAAGAAACATAATCTATTGTTATGAATGTTGAAAACAGCAGTGCTGCTTAATATGTTTGTGTAAATATAACGTTTATTTGATACAGAAATGTCTTTACTGCCCCTTTCGATAAATTGAACGCTTTCAAGCTGGATAAAAGCATTGGTTTTTTGAATAGTAAATTAGCTATAAATAGAAACTGACTTGTAAACTGTGGTAAGACTTTAGGTAATTCTAGCCCTGGCACTAATGTGGCAGAAGTAAGGTCAAATTAGGTGACAGGAAACCTGTGCAACGCCTCTGACACACATATTCACGCATACTTATAAATTCTATGCCACTCCTTCATAACCTCTCAAACTAGCAGTATGTGACAGCTTGGGGGGGGGGGGGGGGATCACACAGCACCTGGTGACCTCTACTCTCACACAATGAGCGACATAAAGGTCAAAACAACCGTCTGACGCCGGACAGACAGACCGGTTGAGCTAGCCTTCACTCCAAAGAAGAGCTTGCAGGTCTCGTTGTCCGGTTCACAATGCTGTGACCTGCCCTGAGGGATCAACCCATACTTACATTAGTTAACTGACTCGTTCTTCGCCCCTCACAAAATAACACCTTCTCAGTTTCTTGCACAGAATGCAGCGTCCAAGAACGCAGACCGGGAAAAGAAGGAAAGAAAATGTAAATAAGATGTTTCTATTAATCACTGAGTGCGTTGTGTGAGCACTTTCTACATATGTGTTTAAATAGAGACGGAGACACAAGTGTTAAGAGATGTTTAAATAGAGTAAATACTGATCGTGAGCGACGCATTGATGCAGGATAGTTAAATGGCAAGATACAGAGTAATTGTCTTTCTGTTCTTGACCCCCTGACCTTCTTTCATCCCATTCTAATGCATCCTTGCATTGGGCACCGCAGCAGTGCCTGGGAACCGACTGGTGTTAATTGATGCCTGTGAGCAGACAGGCTCTGGGTTTAGGTTGTGGGAGCAGTAGGGGTCGTGGACGTGCAGGGAGTGTGATAATGTTCTGGGCGGGTCAGCGACCTTTGTCGTATTGGCATAATCCTCTCTAACTGAAAGACCATATGTAGCCTACAGAACATGGGCATCAATAACAGAGTTAATCGGGAGCGATTGTTCACATCCGTCTCATTATGAGCCGTGTTTATTTAGCCCCTGCAAGCTTGTCTGAATGTCTTTAGCAAAGCGTGGGCAGCTAGTGAACGTAAGCCAAAGATTCGAGGTCGGGTGATTTGATTGGTACAAATGTGTTGTTTTTTAGACTTTTACCTTTAGTTCACCTTAATATCACTTATCAATATCACTATTAATATCACTGTTTGTGATCAAACTTTAGTGTGAGCTTGAAAGTTTTCATATGTGACCCTGGACCTCAAAACCATCTTTAAGTAACAGAGGTATACAAATAGGCAGCATTATATGGGTAAAAATTATTGATTTTTATTTTATGCCAAAAATCATTACGTCATTCAGTAAAGAGCATGTTCGGTGAAGATATTTAGTAAATTTACTACTTTAATACATCAAAACTTCATTTTTGATTAGTAACATGTATTGCTAAGAACTTCATTGGGACAGCTTTAAAGGCACAAGTTGTTTGCTGATATTTTTCACCCTATTCCAGATGTTCAATTTCAGCCGAATATTGTCCTATCATAACAAACCATACTTCATTGGAAAGCTTTTTTATTCAGTCTCAATTTCTTTTTTAATTGACCATTATGACGTTTCGTGGACCAGGGTTTTGACAGCTAGTGCAAAGAAAAATGGCATCTGAAGAGCAGTCTGAATGACTAAATAAAATATTTATATTAGTAGTTTTAAATTTACGACTAAATTTATAACCAGAAATAAGCACTGTTGTAATTAATAAATATTTTTATAACTCACCTGACAGGATATAGCGAGGTAGTTGCTCGGTATACTGTCTGTGAAGATAAGAGGTATGTAAAACACCATGCTATAGAACATTTAAAAAGATTTTAAAAATAAAAAGAAGTGGAAGGTAAAAATATTTCAATAAAAAATATTCAGTAATTGTTTAATCTGTTTTTATTGATGTGTAAGCAATTAATAATTTGACCCTGATGTGCCTTTTTATAGAAGGGTGTCATTTAACCAGATTATCCAGTAACATAACAGGTAAGTCATTGTCATTAATGTGTTTATTTAAAATGCCAATCCACAACTGAACTGTGACACTGAGGTAATGGCATCGCAGTGCCATCTAGTGGTGAAAGTGTTATTTCACACACACACACACACACACACAACAGATGTTCATTTTTGTTGAATATAGATTCCCTGGTGTATGTCAGAATACATTATATTAAACATATTGTACAACCTATATTATATTTTTCTGTCTCAAAATATCCAGTAATGACTTGCTGTTTTCTTTTGTTTGTTATGGAAGTGTTACGTTTGTAACTGAATTATCAAAATATCAGTAGCAAGCTCGATTAGGAGTCCATGTGACGCGCACATTAGCATAGGTCTCAAGTTTCTACGACTCCCAGGGGCAGTAAACTTGAGAGGGTGGGATTAGGATGGGATCGGCTGCTGCTCCAAACTTCTCAGAAGTTCAGAAACTTCAGCACAGGCTGTGACAGTACTAGCGCATCTGATCCTCTCTGCTGATCTGAAGAGATGTCTGAGCTAGGCTCCATTGACAATCCGGTGAAGTTCAGTGATCAAGACTACGAGGTCCTGCTGCAGAAGTGCCTCAAATCTGCAGCTCTGTTCTCTGACACGGTGTTTCCAGCCAACCAAAGCTCCCTCGGTATTCCGGCAGATCCTGATCCTAAAAAGGCAGTGAAGTGGCTGCGCCCAAAGGTAACGTTAACTTCATTTATACACAGGTTAGGCTAACTTGGTAATTTTATTATTAGCATATTTAGGTTCATGTGAATTGCTTTTTTTCCTTAGGTTGTGTCTATGCCGTGATTTTAATGAAACTAATTAGCAAAAATGTATAATAACATTTATCAACAGTCATTTTGATTATACGGTAAAAGAAAGTGTAGAGTGTTTCTGTAAATTCAGAAATGAAGCAGAAAACAGGAACGGTAAAGTCTCCTCACACTTTAGGAGGTCATGAAGTAATGTTGCACCTCAAGGGAAAATTACCTTTCACTGAAAGGGGAAATAATCAACCCACAAAATTAAAAACCTTAAACGTTTATGGTGAAGTCATAGTTACTGCCTGCATTGTACAACACTCTTTTAGTTACAGTTAAAGAATGTTGCTAGAAAATGCAGAAGTAAAATTATGTTAAACAGAAAATTAAACTGGATGACAACAAAGAATTTGGGGCATTTCTCAATAATCAGTCAATAATTTAGTTATGTATTTAATTGGTTTAAAAATTCTCAGATTTAAAGGACAGATCGCTCAAAAAAAATGAAAATTCTGTCATTATTTACTCTCTCATGCCATTCAAATCTGTATGAATTTGTTTTCCATCCGCTGAACACAAAAGAAGATATTTGGAAGAATGCTGGCAACTAAACAGTTTTGTTTCTGTGTCAATACATTCTTCCAAATATCTTCTTTTGTGTTTGAAATGACAAGAGGGCGAGTAAATGATAGAAGAATTTTTCTATCGTTTTCTCCTTTAAGACAGACTCTAAACCTGTATAGTTCATGCCTGTGTGTTCAGATGTCCTCATCAGCTCTTCATATGTACTTGCAAATTGTTTTTGGCTCACACCCATCTTTCTTCCCCACCTCTCCCCCTCTTCAGGAAATCACAAGTAATGCTGTCTTTGTTGAGGGCACCATGGGCACCACCGATATCTGCCAGGGCCAGCTGGGTGAGTGTACGCCTGTGTTAGCGCATGGTTGTTCATATTTTATGCCAGGATAATGGGATAACGCCTTACTGCACTTCTCAGAAACCAAATCACCCGAAAGCGCCCTGAAGGCATGAGCGCTATCAGTGAAATATCCCTCTTTGGCAATGCTCCCACTCTTCCTCTCCTTATCATGCAGATGCCCTCCCCCCCCATCTTCTTCCACCCAGATCTTCTTCATCATGGTTAATGTACTATCCCAATTCTGCCCCCGTAGCCTCGAGACACTGCGCTGATCTCAGAGCCTCCTGCAGAGTCTCTGCTGAGAGATGCAACATGGAGCTGCCGCAGGCCACTCACATCAAAAACATGACAAATGTACTAGAGACAGGGAGGGATGAAAGCGGAGGGAAGAAGGAGGGAGCGGGAGGTCGGATTGGCATCATCTGTATACCCCTCCCTCTCCCGCCCCCCATTTCCACCCACTTCAAGAATAACAATTATTGTGCACAGCGGGTATTGTTTTATTGTTTTGCCTTACCCCTCGCGCTTCCTTTCTACATATGGCATTGATTTGGTGTTGATGGAAAGTGTTGTCTCTTACGTGGAGTGTTGGTCTGCTGTTTTCTATAGTTAAGTGTTTCCCAACCTTTTTTGCCCCGAAAGTTCCACAGGAAAGGGTCAAGTACCCCTTTATCAACACCAGTCCAGAAATTTGTCCCTTTTCAACTTACATCAACAAAATATCAAGTAAAATCATAATTCAATGAGAGCCTTTGTTTCAGAAATAAATGTATTTAAATCCATAAAAAAAAATAAATGGATGCAGAATGTGTTCAGTTTTATTAACCATGCATTCTGATGCATTTGCCATAGCAAAATCTGTGCCTTTCAGAATCTAAATAACCCCTAAAAGATGTAGTATATATAAAAACATCATTACTATTATCAAATACACCAAATAAATTAAGATACTGCACATTCCTTCTCTTCTCTTTAAATATTGCCTTCATTTACAGTTTATTTACAGTTTTTTATGTTTTCATCTTTGTCATTTTAAAAAATGGCTTCTATTATGATTAAGATGCCGTTCACACCAAAACTGAAATGGAACTGCACCATCCTCTGAATATGCTTAAAAAGCGCTTTCGTTTTAATTCAATTGTTGTGTCTTGTATTTTGAAGGCTGCAGATGTCGTATCTGTTAGAAGCATATGTCAAAAGTGGAGCAAAAAACACACCCAAAAAAAAAACAAGGAACGCTGAAACGCACTCACACAAACAAACACGTTTTCAGAGAGCTTTCATTTCAAGTTTTTAAACATAAAAATGTGTTCTATATAACTGGCAATGAATTTTTGCATTCCACACTGCACAATTGTTTTGTTTTATTCGTTTAAACCTGCAAACGGACACATTTGATAAATGTGTTCCCATCTTTTGCACTTAATTAGGTTCTAATCCCTGATAGCACACGTACATCTAGGAGACGTCTATTTGATGTCTGCATTTACATCTGCGAGATGTATTATTTACGTTGCTTGCTCATGCTTGCTAGATGTCAAATAGATGTCTATTAGATGTCTTTAAGATGTTTATGATTTAGAAAGTGTGTAAAACTGACATCTGAGAGATGTCTGCCAGACGTTTGCAGATGCTTTCCAGATGTAGAGATCTTTAACAGACATCTTGCAGACGTGTGTGTGCTATCTGGGATATGGCTCTTGTGCTTTGTTCACACAAAGCATCAAAACAGTAATCCACCGATAATGCCACAACTTCTCCTTCCAGGAAACTGCCAAAACCAGTATTTCTCAAGAAGTCCAAATGCAATTTAAGGGGTATCCCTACATGATTCCAAACAATATCCTTGTCACGGCAACATCTTGTTGTTTTCTTGTCTTGGTAAAGCACACATGTGGAGAACCGCGGGCCTCTTGCATCATTTGCCACACAGGATTTGGGTGACCTCTCTAAATAATAAATGAACATCGCAACGCATCACCAGAATAACAAACGCATGTAAATAATCTAATTTGAATGGAAATCTGCCCAATAATGCCTTATTCTTAGCACTTCAAGCAGAAATTTTAATTATTTGTTTTCAAGTTGCTTTGCACATCAACATATCCAGCTCGTTTTTTTGTGGTTTGAAGATTAATTGGGCGTACTCCGTTGCAGAGCTCCGTTTGGTGTCATTCCTATGGGAGCTGCCATGTTAAGTATGTTTTTTATGAAGTGTTGTCACGCCGAATCCATTTCTGTTTCCCCCACACGGAGCAAACAAACAGCTGTTACCTGTTACAGAGGAATGTCACTTTGCGGGAGACAGACAGCATGTCTCCTGCTTCTTCAAAGCCTGAATTTCTCCTTTGTGTTTGAGGGCTTTGGTCAAATGTCATAAATATTGATGTGTTGTGTCAATGTGTCTTGCTACAGGTAACTGCTGGCTGTTGGCGGCCCTGTCCTGTCTCACCATGCATCCGCCTCTGTTTGTGAAAGTGGTTCCATCTGGACAAAGCCTGAGCGAATCCTACGCTGGCATCTTTCGTTTTAGGGTAAGGGGGAATAGGAACATCTTGACTAAAACCAACATTTATGAGACATTTATGAGGTTAGTCTTTAGAAGTAATACAATACGTCATGTTTTGCATCCACAACTGCTATTATATCTTAAATCAAACTGAGATTAGTAAACAAAAGATTTATAGCCCGAGTGGGGGTCTGTGAGTGATTCGAATCCTTCCAGAATTTATATCTTTGTTTGCATGTCTTCTGTGTAATTATGCGTCTGGATTTACCTCTAGCTGGAGATGCAGCACGTTGAAGGGAATGGTAATTAGAATCAGTCTTCCTCGACCTTACCGTCCCCAACAGCTGAGGCTTTTTCCAGAAACAGCTCCCGTCATCTTCCTTTTGTCCCGATGACATGTACATCTGCATGCCCCTCCCCCTTTGAACGCACACCATATTGGCACAAATTATCATACTGTAATTCAGTTGTCTGTTTTTCATTCGCAGAGAAGGAACATTGCGTTTCTGTTTGTTTCCGTGTTGTATATTTGTTGCAGACCCCTTCAGAATCAGCTTTTACCCTCTAGCTACAATTTACTTGCTCCACTAATGATCTGATTAGAACCATGCAGGTCAATTAAATCCAAAGTTTGGAATGACCGCACCTCTTAAAATGATCCCAGCGCTGCGAACTCTCATGTGTTAGTGCTTGCCAACACAGTTTCCACAATTACTGATAAGTAAAAAACGGATAAGACCAGAATAGTCTTTGTTTTGTCCACCCCTCAGGAATCCTGTCGGCCTTGTGATTTAGCAGGAACCATTAGAGAGAGAGAGACACGCTTTAAAAAGAAAGCAGTGCTTATATGGGCAGCCTGAAAAAAAGAGGCCCGCTGTGAGGCTAGAGGAAACATGAAAGTAAACTGGTTTACTGAAAGAAGTCAAGGTGGGTGGAGCTTGTTCATCTAAGCCTGTCAATCACATCACTGGTATATACAGAGGGCAAATTACAAAGGAGGTTTGGGGAATCTCGCCTAGTGATTTGTTTTTAATGTTTTTAAGATAGGGGCTAGTGGTGACAAATACAAAGTGTGCTCATAAGATTACTTATTGAATGAACTTTCCTTTTAAATAAGCTCCTAAGGGGGGTACAATGGGCCCAAAAATGATTCTATTATTATTTTGTAATGCATCAAAATATCCTAATTTGTGTTCCGAAGATGAATGAAGGTCTGACATGAGGGTGAGTGGCAGAATTGACATTTTTGAGTGAACTGTCTCTTTAAAACCATACCAAACACAAAACAGACAAACAAAAAAATGTAACAAAAAAGCTTTTTAGCTCATGTGCATCTCTTAATTACAGGTTGTTGTATATAATAAGCCCTTTCTAAATATGTGGTATGATAAACCACACATTTTACTCACTTCTCAGTATTTCTTCTTTTGAAGCACAAAGTGACGATTGAACCTCTGCGTGTGTAATTATCGCTGCAGTGCTATTTGTTTCAGAGAGTTCACCTTGACAAAGCATGCAATAAAACAAGCCACTACAGCTCTCGTGGCTTGTGCGCTGTTGTGTGCGTGGTTGTAAACTGAGGTTAAACTTGTGAGATAACAGCACATTTAATTAAACAATCAAAACATATTAGCACTGAAGAGCTCTTATTGAAGGTTGCTCGGCGTTATGTAATTGTTATGGCGTTTTCATCATATAATTATATTCTGCCTGCAATAATATTACGTTCAGAGGCTAAAAAGGTATGCACAACGTGACTTGACCTGATCCGGGAGGGTTAGAGAGGACAGGAAAGAAAGAGTGGCAGAGAAATGAGAAGACTGCTGATTGATGGACGATTCCTGAAATGTCTAGACTTGTTACTGTAGCCCAAGGACATGGACACAGACACATGTGCATGGTGCTACCTGGATGCCAACAGGTCCATACCTGCGTGTCTAACACTACATAAAGCCCTTTAAACTTCACATTTAACATGTCATATAATGTTTATTACTTTAAAAATATATTTAAAAGTGTTTTACAACAAAACAGTCAGCATTTAGTTTTCCATTACCGTATTTGCTGATGTGCCTTTATGACTCTCAGGTAAATTAAAGTGCACTACCATTCAGAAGTTTGGTTAAGTATGTTTTATTTGTTTGTTTTATTTTTTGAAAGAAATTAATACTTTCATTCAGCAAGGATTAATGAAATTTATTAAAAGTGTACATTTGAAATGTTACAAAAATTATTTTAAATAAATACTGTTGTACTTTCTATTCATCAAAATATATAATAGACATTTATTTTAAAAATGAAATAAAATATTTTAAACAACTATTATCAAAAAGAAATTACAACCCCCCCCCACCCACCCACCCCTTATTACCCATTTTCATAACTGTACATCAAGTACAAGGTATACAGGGTAAATAAATATTGACCCCCTTTAAACATAGTGAATGCACTGATCAAAATGTTGTACATGTATGCAAATATGATATATGCACAAAAGTGAAACAGCTCACTTTCTGGGTACATGAACACTCAAATATGACAGTGGACAACAAAATCAGTCGCAAGTGTTATTTTTACGAAATTAAGATGTATACATGAACTGAAAGCTGAATAAATAAGCTTCCCATTGATTAATGATTTGGATAGGTAGGGCAATATTTGACCGAGATACAATTATATGAAAATCTGGAATCTGAGGGTACAGAAAAATCTAAATGCTGAGAAAATCACCTTTAAATTTGTCCAAATGAAGATCTTATCAATGCATATTACTAATCAAAAATTAAGTTTTAATAAATTTTTTAGTAAGGAATTGACTAAATACCTTCATGAAACATAATCATCATAAGGATTTAAAAAGAAAAATCAAAAATATTTACCCATAGAATGAATTTTTGGCTATTGCTACAAATGTACCCCAGAGACTTAAGGCTTAATTGGTTTTGTGGTCCAGGGTCACAAATGTGTTCGTATAGAGCAAATGTAACCCTGTTCTCTCTCTATCTTTCTGTGTGTGTGTGTGATGCAGTTCTGGCAGTATGGTGAGTGGGTGGAGGTGGTAGTGGATGACAGGCTGCCTGTGAGAGAGGGCCGTCTGCTTTTCAGCTACTCTCGTACCACCAACGAGTTCTGGAGCGCCCTGGTGGAGAAAGCTTATGCCAAGTCAGTTCCAGCATATGTGTCCTTGACTGTGTGGGTGTGTGACTGTTCATTAGTGACACCGCTCACGTGAAGGCCGTTGTTCCTTTTTGTTATTTAATGCCTTATATTTTTGGAAAAACATCCAGTTGTAATAAAAAAAATCTAGCCAATTAGTAATGTTTGTGTATGTGTCTGTCTGTTCTTAAAGGCTGATTGGTTCTTATGGCAGTCTGAAGGGAGGAATCATTTCAGAAGGAATGGAGGATTTTACAGGGGGCATTGCTTACTCCCTCCCTGTGTCTTCTCGGCCCCCTCACATGCTTTGGAGGGCCATCACTGCTGCCCTGGCTAGAAGCAGCCTGCTCAGCTGCTTCATACATGTACGGACACTTATTCACACAGACACAGTGGCACACACAAAGTCACTGGTTAGCATTCACTAGAGCAGTTGGCAGTATGCATCCTCTGAAACCCTCCACCTCCCCAGCTCCACCTGAATATATCTGCTACAGGTTATTGTACAGTATGTGCTACTTAAATAATTTAATGCAAAATTAACATTACAGATGTTTATATATGGACCACAAATCCAGTTATATGTGTCAATTTTTCAAAATTGAGATTTATACATAATTTCAAAGCTGAATAAATAAGCTTTCCATTGATAGGACAATATTTGGCTGAGATATGAGAAATCTGAGACCTCAAAAATTCACCTTTAAAGTTGTCCAAATGAGGTTCTTAGCAATGCTTATTATTAAGATCTTCATTGAACATGATCTTTACTTAATGTCATAATGATTTTGGCATTTTTGGCTTTTGCTACAAATATTCCCCAGCGACTTAAGGGTCCGGGGTCACATATGATAAAAGATTCCTATTTCACATAAATGTTTTTTAAACTTTCTATTCACCACTGTTTCCACAAAAATATTTTTGCGACACAACCTTTTTTAAACATATCAACAATAGTTTCTGAATTGTTATGTGGCACTGAAGACTGGAGTAATGGCTGCTAAAACTTAAGGGATGAGTGTAATTATGGAATAAATAATGCCGTAAAATTTATTACGACAGAAAATAGTTCTGTTAAATTGTAGTAACATTTCACAATATTGTTGTTTCTGCTTTTCTGACCAAACAAATGCTCTTGGTAAAACATAAAATATACATATCTTATATAGTTTTTTGTGCAAAGGCTACAACTGTAAAGGAGATTGGTACTGTGACATCAGAGGGTCTTATCAAAGGTCATGCATATGCCATCACTGATACGGATAAGGTATGAATATAATACACACGTACACATACGTTTCAGTATTCTGTACTATAGTAAAATATACATAATTGCATGCAACTAATCCTGAACTTAAACCCTATTCCTATTCCTGAGTAGTATATGTTCTTAATTAATATTAACTAATATTAAAATAACTACTGTATACTACACAAAAATGTAACACTCACTGAGTGATTTTTAGTAGCTTTTGGCAAACATCTTTGTGTGTTAGTACCCTTAAGAGCCTATTATGCATCCCATAGGTTCTCACATGCTCTGTTTGTGTGTGTCTAGGTCCGGAGGGCGTCTGAAGAGGTCTTACTGCTGAGGCTGCGTAACCCCTGGGGGTTTGTGGAGTATTGTGGACCCTGGAGTGACAAGTGAGAGCTCACCTCTTACCTGAGTTGCATCTCAGGATTGCTAAAGACCGCATTCATGTTTGTTTGTTTGTTTGTGTGCAGGTGTAAAGACTGGGACGCTATAGATAATGCCCAGAAGGCCAGACTTGAGTTGGCGAAAGTTGAAGATGGAGAATTCTGGTACGCTATACACAATTTCCGTAACTCACACACAGCCAGAATTGCATGCCAAACAGGAATCAATTAAATGCCAAGAATTATATAACACTGCAAACACTACTACTAATAATAACTGCCACTGCAGTCAGCGCATCCCTTAATAGGCCATTTAGTTAAAGTGATAGTTAACCAAAAAATACAATTCTGTCATCTTTTAGTTGTTCCAGCCTGTATGAGCTGTTTTTGTCCTGTTGAGCTTATAAGAAAAGGTTACACTTTATTTTGATAGTCCGCTTTAGACATTATACTAAAGTAACTTTGCAACTACATGTCAACTTATTCTCAGTCATTTGCAACTACATGTCTACTAACTCTCATAGGGTTGACATATACTTAGTATGTTGTTAGAAGATATTAAGCAGACAGTCTAATGATACTCTAATGACTGCTAGTTGACATATAATTGCAAAGTTACTTACTGTTAGTAGATTGTCTAAAGTGGACTGTCAAAATAAAATTTAGGGTGAACTGTCCTTTTAAATCTGCCTGTGTTTGGACTTCAAAGGCATTAATGTTTTTTTGTAGGATTGGAATAGAAGACTTTTGCCGGCTGTATAATACAGTGGAAATGTGCAGTGTGAATCCGGACTCGATGTCAGGGGAGGCGAGTGATGACACGAGTGATGCCAACCCATCCTGGACATTGAGCACACATCAAGGAACCTGGGTCCCTATGTGCTCTGCAGGGGGCAGCCGGCGATTCCCCAGTAATTGCGTGTTTATTAACAATTATGTATGATTTAGATATAATACTGATTTATATTTAATATAATATGGTCACACTTTATTTTAAGATCCATTAACTAAAAATTAACTATCACTATAAACTTCTTAATTTCTCTTATTAATAGTTAGTAGGTTAGTGGTAGTGGTTAGGTTTAGTTATTGGGTAGGATTAGGGATGTAGAATATGGTCCTGCAGAATAAGACATTAATATGTGCATTGTAAGTACTAATAAACAGCCAATACGCTAGAAATATGCATGCAAATAAACAACTAGTTAATATTGAGAATTGGTCCCTATACTAAAGTGTTACCTATAATGTAATTAGTGCTGTCAAATGATTAGTTGCATCCAAAATAAAAGTTTGGTATGTGCTGTGTGTGTATATATATATTTAAACAATATTTAAACGTTATTTAAACAAAAACTTTTATTTTGAAAGCAATTAATGGTGATTAATCGACAACACTAGGCATTATATAAATCAATTAATATACAGTTCAAAAGTTTGGCATCAGTAAGATACTTGTCAGCAACATCCAGTACATTTATGACTGTACAAAAGATTTCCCCAAAAAGCACAACTGTTTCAACAACAAAAAATATAATGCGGTAATAAAGTAGACGTATGGCTATTTGTCAGCTTTATTTATTTGCTCTACAAATATTTTACTTCTGCTTCCTTAACATGCTTCCTCGTCACTTATTCCTTTTTATTCAATGCTGTAGGATCTTTTTGGAAAAATCCTCAGTTCCAGATGGTTCTGTCCGAGAAAGATGTGGATGATCATGATTATGGAGAAGATGAAGGAGGGGAGGAAGGAGATGGAGAAGATGATGAAGTAGGTCTTGTGGTGGCTCCAGTGAGCAAGACTGAGAAACAGGGGGAGAAAAAGAAGAAGTGCACGATACTGGTGGAGCTTCTCCAGAAATACCGCAGACAAAAAGATAAAGTCAACTTTCTCTACATCGCATTTCACATCTACAAGGTGAGAGATTATTGTCTGGAGTTTCATAGTAATGCATTTTCGTTAGTGCTGTCAAACTAAACAAAAGCACATGCATATATATATATATATATATATTTAAGATAGTATGTTATGTATAATACAAATATAATAATATAAATATGTACATGTATATATGTAAATAGTTTCAAAATATATACTTTGTGTGTATTTATTGAATAAATAAACACAGTATACATACATATATTATGTAAACAAAAACATTTATTATGGATGCGATAAACTGTGGTTAATCATTTGACACTAATCACTTTTGGTGCATAGAGTGATGCATATGACATAAACTTATAGGGGCAGTTTCCCGAACAGAGTTTAGGTCTAGTCCTAGATTGAAATAAATGTTAAGAGCTGTCTAAACTGGAAGAAGCTTGCACTGAGATATCTTAGAATACATTATTGTCATTGTTTGGTCTTAAAATGCTCACAGATAATGCATTTTTCATTATTTTCATTTTTCATTTTTAAAGACATGTTTCTAAAAATTCTTAAATGTCCTAAATTAGCAGAGATCTAGTCCTGGCTTAATCTAACTCCTATCCAAGAAACCGTCCCATAAAGTTTCTATAATAATTGATTAAAAAAATAATAAAAATAAGACTGGAATAATGTCTGCTGAAGATTCAGCTTTACTATCGTAGGGTTAAATTACAATTTTAAATGTATGTTTCAAATATATGCAATTATACTGTTATATTTTTTTACTGTGTTTACTAAAATATGAGCTGGCAGCATGAAAATACAGCTTATTAAAAAACCACACGCACACACTTTCACATCTTCTCTACGTTTAGTTGCAGGACAAACCAGAAACTCTGGACCAGCAATTCTTCTCCAACAACAGTCCAGTTGCTCGCTCTGGAAAGTACCGTAGCATTAGGAGCGTGTGGCGGAAGGTGCACCTAGAGCCTGGCAGTTATGTCATCCTAGCCTCCACCTACAGGCCCAACCAGCAGGGGGAGTTCTTCCTCCGTGTTTACACCAAAACCGGCAACATACAGGGGTACAAAGACTGAAAGTCATCTCATTTCTGGCAGTTCTCCATTGTGATTGTGGCATAGTGCTGTTTGCAGTGTGTCTGTTCAGCGGTTAACCATAAAATATTTTCATATCTGCTTTACAGGTTCAAGGATTTCCCCTGCACCAACAACTACTCTGCGGTATGACATCTTACTGACTGAAATGAGATAGAAGAACTGCTTTCTGTGCATGTACACATGATAAAATTAAATGTTTATGTTGCTCTCTGTATGTACACGTGTGCTTGTCTTTCCACAGATGCTAATGTCAAAGCCAGTCTTATCTGAGGATCAGTTTAGAGTGCAGAAGTGGTTTGATGAAAAGGCTGGATCGGTACGTCACATTTGAGAGTGGAAAAGATTTGTGGGCATCTGATGAAAGGAAACATCTCTAAATATGTCTTCATGTTTTTCACTTTCCAGGATGACAGAGTGAATGCTGTGCAGTTCATGAACCTGGTGAACTCAGGTCTGGATGTACACATTTAGCACAAGCAGTGATTATTCACAATATTGCAGCCACCATACTTAAAGGAATAGCTCACCCAAAAATGAAAACTCTGTCATCATTTACTCACCCTGAAGTACTTCCAAACCTGTATGAATTTCTTTATTCTGCCGAACACAAAGGAAGATATTTTGAAGAAAGTTTATAACCAGGCTGTATTGGGTCACCATTGACTTCCATAGTAAGGGAAAAAATAAACTAAATAAAGTCAATGGTGACCCAAAACAGTCTGGTTACTAACTTTTTTCAAAATATCTTAATTTGAGTTCAGCAGAAAAATTCATACAGGTTTGGAACTACTTGAGGGTGAGTAAATAATGACAGACTTTTCATTTTTGGGTGAACTATTCTTTCAATGTACCACAGATGGCCACAAGGTGGAAGTATTGTTCAGCTTCACTTACAATTAAGTTAAGCCAGTGTGATGAATTCCAGCAGTGCTGCTATATATTCAGCTACTTGTAAGGAAAAGAAAAACAGAACAAAATAGGTAAATACTAGTACTGTATAAGAAATATGGTTATATGATATAATTGTTTATATAATACAATGATTAACACTCACAACACTAAAAAATTCAAATCAGGGGCCTACATTTTATATTTATATGGAATGGGTCACCATGTGATAATACATGACCCACTAATAACTTTGTTTCATGTTATACAAATTATAATGAATGTTTATTTGGAGTGGTAATGGTGCACAATGCACATTTCTTAATTTTAAGCCTAAAATATAATTTAATGACACAATGAAAATTGTATAATCTTTAAATAATATAGTATTTAAATGAAAGATAATTAAAGTTTACCTGAAGTAGATGTGCAATAGTTCAACTTAAGCACAATCAAATATACTACATACAATATATATTTAGTTGGACTTTAGCACTACTTCCACACAATTAAAGTTCGTTAAGGACACAGTTAGTTTAGCAATGTTTAAGTATACCAGTTTAGCACACCAAAAGTACAATTGCCGGGTATTTATATTAAGTACATGAATATATAAATGTATTTGTAGTGTACTTAACATTATGTAAATGTAATTCAAATACATTTAAGTTTATTGTTTTTTTTTTACTAGGGAGGTTTCACTTGTTTGTGTTTTAATTGTGTTTAAGTGTTGGAAAAAGACTATGAACTTCCACTGGAGACCTGCAGACAGCTCATCTTTGGAGAAGATGTATCCTTCTTCCACGTACTGTAGCAATATTTTTAAGAAATTCATATTTTTATTTAGCAGGGATGCATTAATATGATCAGTAAAAAAAAAAAAAGTACTGTTAAATTGTATTTTAAAAAAAACAAATACATGATGGTCTAACTTTTTATTACATAAATAATTCAGAAAAAGATGTATCACATTTTCCACAAAATATTAAGCAGCACGACTGTTTTCAGCATTACTAATAAAAAAGTTTCCTGTGCAGCGAAGCAGCATATACAAAAGGCTTGTGAAAGTTCATGTGGCACTGAAGAATTGAGTAATTTCCATCACTGGAGAAAATTATATTTTAATTTCCATTACTGGAAAAAATTATATTTGAACATATATTAAAGATAGGACACGGTTATTTTAAATTGTACATCACAGTATAAGTTTTTACTTGAATTTTTATCAAATTAATGCATGCTTGCTGAGAATAAGAGACAGTAGCATACTACTTTACTTTAAAAAAAAAAAAATACAAAAAAAAAACATGTATTTTTTCCACCATTCTTGGTTGATTTTCTTAACAGTTGTGTGTAGACTGGTGGCAGAGGCCGTCTGAGCAGAGCTCAAGCAGAGAAGCTGCTCACCTCCCTACGCAATCTGCAGGTATCTTAGTTCTCATGCGTGAAAAGGTCACTCTCAGCTTTGGCACAGAGTTAGAAAGAGCAGTGAGGACACTGAGCTGTGACAATTATCAGGTTGTGTTAGGTTACATGGAGCTTGTCTTGCACGGACCAAAAGACCTTGAAACGTTGTTGCTGTTGTTGTTGATCCTGTTTATGAACTCCAGTGTCTTATCGGAGCTGAATCCCAAACACTGGCTTCCTTTCAAGAAAACTTGCTAGATATTTCGATTCACGATTATTTTCGTCTGCAGTCTATCTTTTTCCAGTTTGATGAGGATTCGTCAGGAACCATGAGTCCGTTTGAACTCAGTTTGGCTCTGAATGCTGCAGGTGATTCCAAACATATGCAAACACCACACCCTGTGTTAATATACAAAGGGAAGGTTACAGTCTGTCCTTCTGTGTCTGTTTCTGCCCTCAGGTGTGGAGTGTGACAATGTTGTGGTACAGTTGTTGTGGGAGAGGTTTGGAGCTGGTGAACAATACCTGCCTTTCTATGGGTTTGTGTCTTGTGTTGCCAGACTGCAGGTGCTCTTTGGTAAGTCCATGGCCAGAGACTCTTCTTCCTATCCGTTTTGCAACACTATCCTCATTTTGTAACACAGAAGTATCTGTGAATGCGCAAGATTTCTGAATGATTAACCACTAGGTACTAAATAACTAGAAGAATAACAAAGTATACAAACTTCCATTCTTCATCAGCAGTTTAAAAAAAGCATAGATTTTTTACTTATTGAGCTTCAGGACAAATTTGTTTCTGGAATGATTTCTAATTGAAAATGCAGCATACACTATTGTTCAGAGATTCGGGGTTGTTGTTTGTTTGTTTTTTTTTTTGTTTAAGAAAGAAAGCACGCTATACTTTTGTTCAGCAGGGATGCATTCAACTTATCAAAAGGGACAGTTAAAAACTGATAAAGATACAAAAGATTTTTATATTAAATAAATGATGTTTATTTGAACTTTCTATACTTCAAAGGAATCTGTGTCATGTTTCCACAAAATATTAAGCAGCACAATCGCTGCTGAAAATTCAGCTTTGCCGTCAAAGGTATAAATTACATTTTAAAATATAATTAAATGCACAACAGTTCCAATAAGGTAACCTTTTCTATGAGGCCCATATTTATAATACATTATAAGGGTGTTATAAATCAATCATACTCTTAAAAGTTGTTTTTATGATTATTTATGAGATGTTATAACTCATTATATAAGGTATTTTTTTATAATGCATTATGAATTCATTACAATGCCTTAAGAACACAGGCTTCATAGAAAAGTTTACCGAAGCTTCTTTAACATTAAACATTAAAAACCTACCAACCCTAAACTTTTAAAGGGTGTAAAAAAATGTTTTTGTTTTTTAAATAGATAAATTTGTGTTCTGAAGATGAACAAAGGTCTAATAGGTTTGGAAAGAATGGAGGAAGAGTAAATAATGACAGAATTTTCATTTCTGAGCCACTTAAATATCCAGGCAGTCAATCATGCACAGCAATGTAAATAACAATCAGCTAACATTTGGAATGAGGAAGAAACACAATCTAAGTGACTTTGACCATAAAATGATTGTTAGTGCGAGACCGAATGGTTTTAATTTCTCAGAATCTGCTGATCTTCTATGATTTTTGTGCACAACAGTCTGTAGAATCTGCAGAGAATGGTATAAAAACCACAATAACATCCGGCGGGTGGACAAAAATGCTTTGTTATTCAGAGGGGTCAGAGGGGAATGACCAGACAGGTTCAAATGGATAGGAAGGTGACAGTAACTGAAATAACCAGGCGTTAGAGCAGCGCTGTGCAGAAGAGCTCCTCTAAACACACAGCATGTCAGATGTGGCAGTGGATGTTCTACAGCTGCAGCAGACCACGGGTTCCACTCCTGTCAGCCAAAAATAGGACACTGAGGCTACAGTGGGCACAAACTCCCCAACACTTGCCAGTAGAAGCCTGGAAAAACACAGCTTGGTCTAAAGAATCCATTCCTTTTGTGACATGCGGATGAAGGGGTTAGAGTTTCTCGTAGACGGTCTGAATCCATGGATCCATCCTGCCAACAAGTGAGAGGTCCAGGTCTAGAATCTCTCAGCGTCTTGTTGAACCCATATAATGAAGAATTAGGACATTGTGGGGAAATTTTAAGAGAATAGTTTACCCAAAAATTTAATTTAGCTGAAAATGTATTCCCCCTCAGTCCATCCAAGATGTATATGAGTTTGGTTCTTTATCGGAACAGATTTGGAGAATTTAGCATTGCATCACCAGTGGATCCTCTGCAGTGAATGGGTGCCATCAGAATGACAGCTGATAAAAACATCACAACACAAGTAATCCGCAGTTCCAGTGCATCAATGAGTATTTTATCAAGCGAATAGCCTAGTTTTTGAAACCCTTATGAAGTTTAATTTCAAACCATTGCTTCCTGATAAAATATGAGACCACATCTATAATATTGTTTTCTCCAGTAATGTTTTTCACCGAAAGTGTTATTATGGATTATGGATTTTTACAATCATCAAGTAATGGTTTAGAGTTAAAATCACTTGAAAAATTTGTCGTGTGGATTACTTATGGATTATGGTTAGGCTATTATCAACTGCTTGGACTTTGATGTTGATGTTTAATGCTATATTTCTTCAAATTCGTTTTACGTCTACATCTTGAATACATTTTCAGGAAATGTTTAAGTGAACGGTTCTTTTAAGCACTAGAAGGCCGCTCTTTATGTCACATGCAAGCAAAATAAATAATAAATCAGATATATATCGATTTCAAAACAGAGAAGAAAACGTGTCTGTTAATGCATAAACACTTACTCGTGCTATCAATTATAAGTCTTGTGTTTCTCATTATTGGAAAGGTTTCCCTTTTAAAGTGTCCATTAATTATAGCCAGTTTGTTATTTATTATTTTTGTTAGATTGTATTTGTGTTACGGCTATTTATATATGGTTATCACGATCTGACTGTAGTGTGAAGGTAAATATAATTGTGAAGCGCTGCATCTCATCATGCTGTTTATTGGCATGCCTAGACACTGTTGAGATGTTCGTGACGTCATTAGCATAGACGCGAGAGTCTGTAAACATGTTAATTGGAAGGATTCAGCTTGCCGATTGTTTCTCCTCAGATCTTTTTGAGTCGGAGTCCAACCCAGAGGTGAAGGACAAGGGCATCAACGCTGTAAGATCTTGTTTGTCAAAATTTGCTCATTTCTTTCAATCTCTACCACAACCATCTGTGAACACCCTCTGACTAATGTTAAAAAGGTTTAACGCTTATTAAAAATATCACTGCATGTCTAGCTATAGTGAAGAAAAATTTGATATAAATGTTGTCCACAAAAAAGCGTCATTTTAAATTTTCACTACCAGTCAAAAGTTTTTGAACAGTAAGATTTTTAATGTTTTTTTAAAGAAGTCTCTTCCGCTCATCAAGCCTGCATTTAATTGATCCAAAATACATCAAAAGCAGTAATATTGTAAAATAATTCTACCGTTTAAAACGACTTCTTTCTATTTGAGTATATTTGAAAATGTCATTTATTACTGTTATCAAAGCTACATTTCTCAGTGTCACGTGATCTTTCAGAAATCATTCTAATATGCTGATTTGCTGCTCAGGAAACATTGGTATTATTGTTATTAATATTTAAAACAGTCGAATACGTTTTTTCAGGATTCTTTGATAAATAGAAAGATCCATAGATCAGCATTTATCAGAAAAAAAAAATTATATTTCTGATCAGTGCTGTTCTTCTGAACTTTGTATTCATCAAAAACACCTGAAAAACAAATTCTGCTCAGAAAAAAAAATTAAACGTAATAATAAATGTTTTTGAGCTGCAAATCAGAATATTACAATGATTACTCTGGAGTAATGTTGCTAAAAATTCAGCTTTAAAATCTCTGGAATAAATTACATTTTAAAATACATTTGAATATAAAGCAGTTATTTTAAATAATACAAATATTTTTAAAGTTTGTGTTTGTGCTTTGGCTCAAATGCAGGCTTGGTGAGCAAAAGAGACTTCTACAAAAAGCATTACAAAATTGTACTGTTCAAAAAACCTTTGACTGGCAGTGTATATTAACAGTATTAGTAAATAAATAAAAATGTAAAAGTTACAAAAATGTCTATTTCAATTTTCCTCAATACCAAGAAATGGTGACAGTTAAAGAAATATTTTGACCAAAAACTGAAAATTCTGTCATCATTTACTCACCCTTGTGTCAATATTAAGACAACATTTTGAAAAATGTTTTGTACATGGAATTTAATGATCACCAAAGCAAAATTAGCTAAATCTTTCAAAATATCCATTATGTTCCACAGAAGAAAGACAAAGTCATGCACATTTGGATCAGCATAAGTGTAAATAAATGATGACAAAATTTAGATTTTTGGGAGAACTGTCCCATTACGGTTTCCATGTATTTATCCCATGTATATTTATTAATAATGTGCGCAGCACGTTTCCTGAATGATTTCTCTGGTCTTTGTGCAGTGGCTGCTCAAGCTGTTGGCTGTGTGAGCCTGTCCAGACCCGACACCTCAGCAGGACAGACCTGCTAAGCCAAGACTACTCTGACGTCATCCACCTGGGCCTACGTCTCCTACATGATCCGCGGACCTTTGCCCTGCAGTTGCTTCCACCCACTCATCACTCCATCAGTTGGGGTCTATGACCATGTAGGTCATTACTGCCTGGATACAAAACAGACTTTTGCATTTATCTCCCGCGCTCCACCCTAACACAATGTGTGTGTGTGTGTGTGTGTGTGTGCATTCATAATAATCCAAACATTTGAATATTTGAATAGTAATATTTTACTTGTAAATGAACATTCTGTTATCATGTCATTACAAACCCAAATGATTTTATTTCTTTTATGGAGCAGAAAAGAAGCTATTTAGCTGCTCTTTTACTATATGCAATAAAAGTGAATAGAAACAATCACTATTCACTTTCACTGTAAGAGAAGCTTGGATATTCTTCTAAATATCTCCTTTTATGTAACAAATCTAGAAGAAACTCATATGCATTTGTAATGAAGGTTCATGTGACTCTATATTTAATAAGAATTCTAACACATTCATCTATTTCATTAGCAAAGCTGCCAGTTAATGTTAATTTAGCACCAGCAAATATTGATATGTGATTAATCAAAATATCATAAAAATGAGCTACATTTAAATTTTGAGTCACTTTGCTTTAATTATTAGTGACGCTTTATACAGTCATTGTTGTTTTAAACATTAAACATTCACATCTGCTTTCATATGCTTTCATAAGTCGAGCGGGACTGTTAATGCATCTAAAGCGAGGGCTCGTTATTATGGACATGCTTGTAACATCCTAATTGCATATTTTTTCATTCATACAGCATGAGTCGTACTTCCTCTTCTACTTTTCTCCCCTCTTAGGAACATTTATGTATCTTCGCTTAATGTCTTTAAAAGTTCAGAACGTTTTATGCTTCCAAATATAAAAGCACAAGTCATAATCTTTCATCACGGGGCATTTCTATATTAAATTTTTTCTGTGCGTATACCTACACCTCCACAAACACACACTCTCACACACACATATTGTTTAGGAGCGAGATAGTAGCTGTGGGTATTAAAAGCGATGTCTCAGCAGCCCTGCACGCACCGGCTCTATTCTTATCGCTCTGACGCCACGCACAGCGTCATCACGCCATCGCTCCCTCCTCCGCTACGCTCTCCCTGCATCCCTCCATCCAGCTCTCTCTAGTAACTGTCTCATTCTCACAATCTGCTTCCTCCTCCTCGCGTACCTCGCGCTCGCTCGCTCACACATGCGCGTATGCTTGCTCACACACACACACACACTCGTACGCTCTTGTCCTCTCTCCCGCTGCTCCTATTAATAGAAACCTTTGCTCACACAGTGCTTCCTCCCTGCCGTAAGGTGACCGAACAGAGGTTGCCCCCAGCAACAGTCCAAGCGCCTCTGGAAAGGGCTAGAAAAAGCAGGCAAGCACGTCCGTCATTGCTCTCTCAATCACTTCCTCTTCCATAATGTTCCCTGTTACATCTTGTACTTTTTATTCCGTAATCCCTTAGTGTATTCGCATCTCTAAAAGCTGCTCTTGACTCTGTTATCCCTGTTGGCCTGCCTTGCTCTCTTGTCTGTAAAGTGAGCCAAAATAATTTTCAAAAAAATACCATGGGAAAGCCATGGGATTTTCCAGAAGTCTGCCATCTTTGTACACCAGTGTCCAGTTTTGACTACTTGTTTTTTAAACCAATCACTTCAGCCACAATTGCCACGTGACTAATCACTCTTGATTTGATTGGCTGATGGCGACACAAGAACATCAGTCACAGTCCCAAATCATTGGAATTTGGCATTAAAATCTGCAGAGGAAAATATATGCATTTTGCGCTCATAAGAGCCTTCCGAAAAAAATGTTTTACCTATAATTAAATAATACATATAGTAATACAATTTATACATATTTTACGAGTTGGCTAATTTGTTAAATTTTGCAAGACTTCAGTTGAACGAATTTAAATTATACGTATTTGACGAGTTGCCAATTCGTATGAATTTGTATGAATGACTTACACCTAACCCCGCCCCTAAACCTACCTGTCACTGGGGTTTAGACAAATAGTACAAAATCGCACAAGTGAGGTCCTACGACAGGGGTGTCCAACCCTGCTCCTGGTGATCGACTGTCCTGCAAAGTTCAGCTCCAACTCTAATCAAACACACCTGAAGCAACTAATTATGCTTTTTAGGATCGCTTGATAAATTAAAGGCATGTGTGTTTGATTAGAGTTGGAGCTAAACTTTGCAGGACAGTCGATCGCCAGGAGCAGGGTTAGACACCCCTGTCCTATGAATTAGCACAAACTTGACTCCTCGTAAAATGTGTATAAATTAGGAATGTGTCTCTCTATTACTGAAGCCAATGCATAGCCAACAATATGATACATTGCAGATACATACAGCTACTGATGCAATGCGATATGATTCACTCGATTACGATGTAGCGCATGTGTGATTTCTATTCAATTTATCACAGTGTGATTCAAAGCAATATGAAGCAATGGGGAAAAAACATGATGCTATGCAATATAATATGGTACGCTTTAGTTTCTTTGGTTCAGGCAGAGAGCAAAATAATAAATGAAATGCCTTCTGACTTCTTATGCCTTGTTCTCTGTTGTTATACGTCGTTTAGAGATTACAACATTGTGTCATTTCTGCTTTTGCATTTGATCCAATATATGACTTTGCCAAAACAGGAAAAAAAGATTTTAGGAAATCAGTTTTATTGGTCACAAGAGAAAGATGTCAAATTTGCTGTCACTCCCTGAGCTGTTGTATTAAAAACATTCATGCAGCAAGTGTAGTGTTATAAAAAAAAAGATATAAAAGAAAATATAAAAAAAACTTAATTCTAGATTTACGTGCCAATAACTGGAACTTGCAAAATGTCATCTGCTTACAAAATTCTTGCAGATAAATAATATGTATTTAGTCCATCCAACTTTACAATCACACCTGAGACCCTAGGAATCAAATACAACTATTAAGTTCACTTAAAGCAAGAATAATAATACCACACTTTAAAACCACAAAATGTGTGCCCTGCCACCAAATACATACCATTCTAAAGCAGTCATAATGTTTTATCAGTGATTTGGCTTAAAATAGAAGTATTAAGGATTCAAAAACAGAAGGTTAGTGTTTTCCTGTGGATAGAACGAAAGTGTCTGCCAAAAACACAGCAGACCAAGGTTATTCACACAGACACAGTAGCTTTCTTACAAATATTGAACTTGGCTTAAAAATAGCTGAGAAACATTCATCGTAGATGGAAATTCATTTCTTGCGATTCATTATTATTAACCATATAACAATATTATTATGTAGAATAAATATTAAGCACAAAAAAGAGCTTGAGATGAGAAATCTGCCTCTGACGCAATGACTGATGTTTTGAACCTATTCTATCAGATGTGCGCATCTATTAAAAAGTTTCCCCACCTGAAGGCGTCCAAGCCAAGATGACAGATGGCCAGAAATATCAAAAATGTGTGGAGTTTCCTTTCTGAGAAACGCAGACTAAAATAACTGAAGAATTGGAATGGGGTTTCTGGCGGATAGAACATTTAACTTTGATTGAATTTAATTACTAAGGAGGAAATAGGCACAGCAGCTTGCCGAACATGTGTTTGTGTGACATAGACTGATTCAGAATCGCAGGGTTGAATGAATAAATTCCTCCAACCTTTTCCCCACCTCCTTCCATCTGTGTTCATGTTATCGTTCTTTTCTCCGTCACCCCTCGCTTCGTTCCCCCCATTGGTCTCATTGGTGTGCCGCGGTGACATGGTTTGCCTCTATTTCTTGCCGACACTTGGTAATTTGGTACAGTTCTATGGGGGTGGCTACAGGAATAGTTCCAGAGTTGTAGTGCTTGCGTGTGTGGGAGCGTTTTCCAGAGTGAAAGCTCCTTAAAGAAGGTGCCCTTTTTTTATGAGTAGACTGCCAAGATGCATTTTTAGACCTGGCTGGAGAACACAATACTACTGAAATTGATGTCACAAGATGTATTTATGAATATTTACATGGATTTACGGGGCAACTGTGTCATGTTTCAGCTTTAACGCCCTGAGAATGTGCATCAGTCGGAACGGTCGTTTTTGCTCAAAGTTGAAATGGAGAGAGCATTTGGGAGTCAGTGCTTACGAACAACAACAATATGGGTAAAATGTCAACTCTTTGGGTGCGAGTGCATCACACACTGACTAATGCGTCACTCAAACTGCATTTGACTGTTTGCCCCCACACTGACTACTTAGTTAAATTTGTTCACTTTTACGTCAACTCATTAAGGTCTGACGCATTAATGCAACTGGGGTGAAATTATTCTGCACTTCAGAGTTTTTTTATGTAAAAAAAAAAAAAAATGCATGGATGGTTAGGAATTTGTGTGCCCACTGCAATGAGGTGGCATGTTGGGCAAGAGGAAGAGAGTAAACTGGTTATATGATATCTGGTAATCAGAAGGAAGGTTTCTCCTCACAGCCCTGTTCTAATAGCTAACTCGCTTCTTCTGTATTTATTCAATAACAACTATTGTAATTGCTCATAATTGTACTGTTAAAGGTGCGTTAATGCTATATAATTATAGACTGAGGTGTCTTTAGTTCAGTGTAATGACAAAAGTGCAGTGTTGCCTAAATCGCTCAGTTCTCTAAACTGTATGCATACTCCCAGAGGAACTTGTTCTAAAAATTCTGGTTGTTCGTGTTATAGATAGTCCCAGACTATATGTTTCATGAAAAGTTCGCGTATAAACCAGGTGCTCGAAGCTTCAGATCTCAGAGGACTGAACCTTCTGTACCTTCTATCAGTCAAAAACACAGGTCTTTCATTTAAGAAATGCCTCCCAGGTTTTGTGTTAATACTAAAGAAACTAAAACCAGTGTGCAGTTTATGTTACACTATGCAGCTATCTTTATCTGAACAAATGTTTATAATTTCACCTCACCCCTAGTAAACATTTGTCATTTACTCAGCTGTCATCTCCCAAATTTATAACCGCTCCTGCCTAATTAAAAATGGGATTATGTGATCTCTCTCCATGTGTGATGAACATAGTGTGGGACGTTTACTACAGTATTTGGTTCTGAAGCATTTCACTTTGCTTCACTTTGGTTGTCCATGGAAAAATGGAACTCGTGTCATTATTTACTACTCGGCCTCATGTCATTTCAAAACTGTTTCTTCTGCGTAGGACAAAATGTTTTAGAAAAAACATTGGGAACTAAACAACACTGAACTCCCTTGACATTGAAATGTCTTGTTTTATGTTGCACAGAAGAAAGAAGATCATACAGATGGCATAAATTAATAAAAATTAGTGATGTCAAACGATAAATTGTGATTGCTGTGAATGCTGTTTTCTTCTACAAGCACGTCACAGCTAGCCTGGGACCGCCTATAATTTGTGTGACGCTATATTCAATTTCGCGAGCAAAGTCAGTAAAGCTGCCGTTTTAGAGCATTTCCGTTCCCAAAAAAGTGGGAACCAATGAGAAACGAACTCCCCCACACCCGGCACGACTGAGGCGGGTGTAGCGCGATGACGCAGCAGTTCTGCAATGCTCAATTGCTTGCTAAACTCTTCGAAAATAATCACTGAATGACTGTAAATACCAGCTACTCTCATATTAATCTGGCAAAACTTGCAGAAATCGCTTTTCCTGCTGCTTTAACGAAGCAAGCTACAATTGGTTACGGTGGCTTCAGGTTCCGTCGCTACGCATACATTATCGGAATGAGTGATCTGATTGGTTGTAGATTCGTCCAGTAGTATACAGAGGCATCTGATGGACGCAGGTTAAGCCCGCCTCCCAGAAGGCAGGTAGTAAGGTAGCTTGGCCAGACTGAGCTCCTATGAGCTTGATAGTTGCGGAAGACAAGCTATGTCACAGCCCAACAGAACACAGAATCCAAAATTAAGTGCAGTTCTAAAATCTGATTTTTCCATCGAAACACAATGGAAAGGCAATACATTAGTAATACATTAACAAATGGTGGATGTATTTCACCTGTGGGTAATATATGTGACTGCATGAGGTCTCAAAGAAATATTTCACCTAAAAATGTAAATTCTTTCATCATATGTCATCATACATTTAAAGGTGCAACATTTTGCAATAATTTGTCAGTTGTCAATAATGTAGAAGTGTATAAATCACGCTAAACGTAAATACATGCATGTTCAGATTACAAAAAAAGATAAATGTAATAACTATATTAGCCTGCACACCAATGCACAATAAAGCTGTTTATTATAGCATGTACTGCAGTTTTTGTGTGGATTCTAGCTGTTATTCTTTATTAATAAAGAACAATTTGCACAACAATATGTTTATTATATTCCTTGGTTTGGACGAGCCTTAAAGGAATAGTTTATTCATTTATTCACCCTGGGGCTGTTCTAAACCAAAAGGAAGATATTTTGAAGAATGGTAAGCAAACAGCTAACATTAGCCATCATATTATTTTTCCCCAGCATTCTTTAAAATGTATTATTTTCTTCTTCTCCCTTTCTGTTATATTAAAGATACCCGGTATAATATCAAGAAACACTTGTAACCATTTTATTTGGAGTCCCACAGCGACCCTCTCTTACCTCAATCGCAATAAACCCCAATCTCGCAAGTGTTTCAGAAAACAAGGTTCTCGACCGTGGGTGAGCAATGGGGGGGTGGAGGTGATGACGGAGAAGAAGAGTAGAGGGGGGGGGGGTGCACCTGACGTGTGCAGTGTGCACAGACAGCACTCCTGGACCCCCCTTCCTCCTATCTCCATCATTCCCTCCCACCTGCTCTTTCAATCTCTCTTCCCTCACAACCTCCCCCAGAAAAATAGGGCAACTGTTGCATAAGCATTGGAGGAGTGGGGGAGATGGATGCGAAGAGCAGGAGAGAGAATGTGGGGGTTGAGAGAAAGAAATGCTGGAGACTGATGGATATGCAGAGAGGAGGTAGAGAAAGAGTGCAATCTCTCTCTCTCTGATCCAGCGCTGTGCCTCTCTGTCTGGCATGTGGCCTGCTGAAAGTAGGCTATGTTTGACGCGCTTGAGGTTTACGCTGTCTGAGTCACACTACGCTGCTGAATACTAAACCCACTGATTGCATTTCAGTAATGCTTTAGCCCGCCGGATTGCACAGTCTTGCATGGAACAAAATGGCAATTCATGTTCTTCCATACAATGGAGCGCCAGTGATAGCTGGATTAAGACAGACAATTGGCGATGGTGAATTTAAATTACAGTGTGACGTTCTCGGCAGATTTAAAAACTCAGCCTTGTTCGGGCACTTATCACTGTTTATTTTCTAAAACACATTCCTGCAGTCTGATTTGGATCGGAATGCGAAAAACAAGTTAAAAAAAAATTCCATTGGGTCGCCGGTTATCAAAGACAGCACGCAGTTTCCTTTTCCTTCGCAGTTTCCTCGACCACTCAGAGACAGTTATCCTGACAGGAAGTCATAAATGTAATGGAGAAGTGTAGTTGGTCAGATAACTCACTGTCTCACATCACTGGTCTGCGGTCTAACGTTGGGCAATGTAGTCATCAAAAATACTTGACTATGTGGGTCAGGGTGACCCAGGACCACTTTGAGATGTTTATGAAGCACCACAAATTGACATAGGTTTTACAAAAAAAAAATCCTACGTTTGTGCCTTCAGCCACATGAGGTTTGTCAAAGCGGCATGTTGAAATCTAAACAAGTTATTAGCAAAACGAATGCAGATGAAGGGGAGCCAATCACAAAGCTCAGTTTCCTACAAAAATGTGGATTCCACAGCTTCTCTCTCACATTCTTTCAGTGCACAGACGTACACGCGTGGCGAGCCCGGACGATGAGAGCGCAGGGGAGGTAGAGCAATGACCTCATGCTGTCTGCCCCTCCAGATGTTTCCAGACACGAGTGAGAGTTTCCCCATTTCTGAGACAGAAGAAAACGGGAGAGTAAAAGTGACTCGTTTCATGATGAACAAAGCTAATATAAACTACAGATATCCAAAAGAATCAAACCTACAGTAATGTTAACGTTTCTTAAAGTATGTATACCTGGTTAGCGGTTACTTCAGTTTTGAGGTGGTTTAAAGTGGTTAGTTTAAGAAAGTCTGGCCAAGCTGAGGCTAAGCTGGTTTAGATCATCTAATAAGTAGCTATCCATAAAGCATAAAAAAGTGGCTCTCAACAGAGGTGTCAGAGCCTATTAGGCGGCCTAAGAAAATTTTTTTAAGAGGGCCACAAGAAGACTGCTGTTAAAGTACCCCTATTAATTTCACACAGTTTTTACGTGAATGAAAACATCCTTCAAAGTTTTCAATCTGAAAGTGCATTGTGTATAAAGTTATTGTCTGTCAAATAAAAGTCTCGAATCTGAATACTTTTTAAAACTACCCCCAAGACGCTTCGAGTTGACGTCAATATGAAGCATTAGCATATTGCCCGCCCACTAAGCAAACTTGATTTTCGTGTTGGTCTGAATAAAAATGCAAATTCATTCTTTGCCACTAGGTCCCGTTTTGAAGTGTTAAAAACTGCTTTAAATGAAATCAACCAAACACCACAGATAAGTGTCACGCAAAGAAGGGGTTTGGAAAAATGAATTGTTAAACTAAACGATTGGGAATCGTTAAACAAACCCATTTTTGACCTTGCATGCATGTCAACCTGTTGTTGGGGACTCCCAAAACCAAACTTTTAATCTCATAACCCATAATCAGGACAATTTAAAGAATTGTTCACCCAATAATTATCATCATTTACTCACCCCCATGTTGTTCCAAACCTGCATAACTTTCTTTGTTATGTTGAACACAAAAGAAGATATTTTGAAGGACCAAACCCTTGTTGGTGCTCATTGATTTCCATATTAGGGAATGAAATACTATAGTAGTCAATAGGGACCATAAACTGCTTATTACCAGCAATATGAATTTCATTAACAGTGGATGAAAATTTGCCTAATTAGCTATATTTGACACATTTGGGTTGTATTGTCCATCACAAATATATATAAAAAAGGTCTAAACACAGAATAAAAATCTACATATAATTTTAATTCACACCCTTAAAACAATAAATAACATCTAGTAAACATCTGGAAAATCCTATAAATTCATTGGTGAAAACTAGAAAAATAAAATGCTTCTCAAAAACAGCTTACAGACCACATAAAACCTTTTTTCAGTAGGGTAATATTCAAGTTCGTATTCTCAACAGCCACGTATATATCAGTGTATCCTTACTCATTAGCACTCACTTTATTCTTTATAAGGCAAGTATTGTTTTTTTAGGATACTAAAATGTCCGCCGGGTAGCCAGAGTCTGTGTAAACAAAGCCCCATGTTAATGGAGGTTGCAGCAGCAGACAGTCACTTTCAGTTCAACTGCAGATGTTCCGGCTCTTTGCGCCTGTGTCTGTGCAAACATGGCAGTCCAAGCCCAAAAAGTAAACTCTACGAAGTTGATGCAGTGAAGGTCCAGATCAATAAACCAGAAGCAATACGAGTCAAATTCACATCGATTGTGCAAGTTTTCTTAGAGAACGAGTTTTATGAGACTGCTAATTTTGATTTGTGGTGCTGGGAAGTTAGAGAAAGAGGTTATGCAACGGCAAGGGGGTGCCAAGAGGGGTGTCAACAACACAGAGGGATGGTGGGATGGGCCTAGCTGTTGCCTGGTTACAAATATTTTGGGCAGGGAACTAGGCAAACATGTCCCGCCTCCCCAGGAAACAAGACACTCTCGTGATTGCTGCAGGGGTTCAGGCTGTACAAAGACCAGAGAGACGAGAACGGGTAAACAAAACATACAGCGTTCCCTGCATTATGGAACTTTTTTTGGAGCAGGATGGTGAGGGTTAATCCAAGAAAACAAACAAACCAAAACAAACAATGTGGCTCTGAAGTAGTGCCAAAACAGGAAAATGGTTTAAAGCTTTATTTTTGCATAAAGCCAAATGAATGCATGAGAACAACCGAAAGCGTGGAGCGAAGTTGGGCAGTTTAAACCGAAATGCAAATAAACACATTTTCCTATTCATTGTTCTGCCAGTACCACACAAACGTCAGTCACCTAAGAAACAACAAAACATGATTATTATCTCTCTGCAAGTTAGTTAATGATTACTGCCAATATCAACATGCTAAATGACCTGCCTATATGTCGTCTTGTAAGTTTACCAAATATTTTAAAAGAATTTATTTTATGTCTGTGTGTATACGGCAGCTAATATATTTTTGAAAAGTAAAAATATAGATGCACAAACTATTTCAAATTTATAAGTATGAAAAAATTATAAATAAATAATAACAAAGAGGCTGAACATTTTGGCCTGTATGCTCTCCTGCTTATTTAATGATTATTTACACTTATGTTTCTGTATCATCATAGCTTTAATGACTTGCAGTTTCAGTCAACTCAAACTGCACGTCTGCGAGTCATTTTTTGTACTTCACAGCACATCGTTTCTCACCACAGCTTCTGTCTTTGGAAAAGCTAGACTGCCAATGGAATCATTTTTATTAATATTTGGTTTTGTCCGTTTTTCAGTTCACTTACAGCACAAACTACGTCTCTTAAATCAGTCATTTCAAATCCTGGTCTCTGTGACCCACTGGTATGTACTTCTGTGACATTCTCAGTTCAGTTCTTAACAAGATGATGATCTGAAACAAGTCTGTTAAATAAGGACGTACAAAATGAGCCACGTTGTGGTTCCCACTAGGACTGAATGAGTTTTACTAATCAAGTATTGTATTGTAGCGTAAGGTGATGGGGACAGCAGAAAGAATATTCTAAACATCATACTCAATATGCAACAGTTAAGGTCTCTTAAATTGATATTCATGAAAATTACCAGCATGTGATTATTAGTTATTAGTTAGTTATCCTGTAGATATTTTTAAAGCAATTTACCTGTACAATAAACACCAAATCTATGTTGTATTTATACATACACACACACAAAGACAGCTTGATTATATATACCAGTGCATTAAATTTCACATTGCTGCAAAATATCGAAGAATTTGTATTATCTGTTGAGTTACAAAAGCCTACCTACACAAAAGTATTGTTGCCACAGAGAGAAGCACATGCGAGCTAATTTATAAGAACTTAAAAATGCATTAAATGCCAGAATATCAAAAATATACCACACGTTCATTCAGTCTTTTTTTGCATTAAATTATACTAGTTTTACATTATTCCGAAAAGTCATAAGCATGTCAGTGCATTCAGTTAATCCAATACGAAAATAAAATAAATTCTTTAGTCTTATTATAGCGTTATAACTCTTAAACTCGGTTCGTTATGGCTTGGTTGTTGTTTTATACAACACTAACTTAACGACTTTAAAACAAAGACGCCTAACGTTAAATTCACGACCAGATGGTAAAAATAATTAGTTACTTAAACAAACTAGCCACAGCCTTTGGGTTTTATGCAAACCTAAAATGACCTAACAGAAACAGTCAAACTAGTTGGCAAAAGATCCGTTAAAGATAAAGAAAGTACGACTTTCGATTGGGAAACTTATTGTACTTTCTCTTCTAGCAGCCTGTCTTGGCTAACAAGACTGTAGGAGACTACAGGCACTCTCTAAGTTACACATTACGAGTCTGTCTCTATAATCGAGCATGCGAACGACGTGATTATGATACAGTGCAGATCTGTAATTTTATGTAATTATTTTTTAGCAACACGAGTCTGTTCGCTACTGCTCTTTGCAACGTTGCAAAGTCATGTAAGTTATACGGGACGATTAGCACGCTGGCTACATATGGCTAAAGGGACTTACTGCAAAAATAAACGGCAACTAAAGTTAGTCTTTGTGTGGTCTAAATATTTAAAACCGAAATACTCGCCTCTAAGAACTCGTAAAAGCCAAAAGAATGTAAACATGAAAGCGCACTTTCCCTCGTCTGTGAAACCTCATAGGCAACATTAAACCACTGTGCCGCCCCTTTAAGGGTTACCACGGAAACCGGTTGCTACGCAGCAAAAACAAAAAAAGTACCAATCGTCGTGACGTCCTTGCGTCAGACGTGCGGGAACGGCGTTTCCACGGCGACGAGACGTTGTATACACACGCAGGGTTGGCTGTAAACGTCCCGGGATTGTTTTCTTTAAGAATCCCGTTTAGTTTATTTTGCATTAAACCACAAAATGCGAGACGGTTAAAAGAAGTTTGTTTATTGTCGCATTGTTTCCCTTCGTCTGTACATTGCTTGACTAGAATGGAAACGTAGAGCAACGGAACTTAAAGAGACATTTCACGCAAACTAAAAAAGTCATAATTTACTCACAGTAATGTTGTTCCAACACATGTATGCTTTTTTATATCGTTAAGCAAAAAGACAGAGTGAAAGTGAGTCTTAGTCAGCGTTCACTTTCACTAACTTTACAATAAAAAAGTGAATGGTGACTGTTAACTTAGTATGTCTAGCATTAACGTTACCATTATTTTGAGGTAATAACAGTGATAACATTACATGTTTAGTAAGCATGTGGGTGAGTAAATGTTGACTAGCTCTAGTCTAGTCATTTTTTTCCCTTGACATCAACTAATATATGAAATATTCATTAATCAAAGAATGTCTAACACCCTCAAACACCTGCTACACTGTGTTAAAGCTAACTATAGATACTGCTCCCTATATAGTTTGTCTTTAAGCTTCCCACATACATTTTCTCTGACGTAAACACCGGTTTTTAATGTTCTGGCGGGTATTGGTAAAATGTTTGCCGCACATCGAAGTACTCCGCATTAGTCATTCCTGTTCATTCGTTATAATGTCTGCTACTGGACACGGCGTTCTCCGCCGGTGACGTTCAGATGCTGCTGACTAATTGTTGTTATCCCCACCCTTCCCCACCGTCGAGGTGTACCAACACCGGCGTGCAAACGTTTTATCTCGCCAAATTTTACTTCCCGAGTTTTTTTTTTTTACCTTAGCAAGCAGCCATACTCATTTCCTTGCACACGGAGCAATGAATCACCTTTGTTCCTACATGAATTGAAATGTGACAGTATGTGACACTCACTATGACTTCCGTCACTACAGCCCACTGCCCGACTTGGAACTTGTACATGGCTTCTTGTAAATGGCGAGGGTATCAGCCATAATAATGCGCGCTTTGTTTAACAGAACAATAACGCGAGTGCGAAACTGACACATCCCGTTGATCGCCGTACATTGTATTTCAGTCGTTTTAAGCATGTGGTTTAGCAATAGCAATAGTAATTGCCTTAAAACTGGCATTTAATAAATACATGTCATTTAGAATGGCACTTAATAAAACTGGCATTTAATAAATACATTTAATTTAGAACCGATTTTGGCGCACATGGTGAGCAGATTTATATAACGTGAATAATAACAACAAAGAACTACATGCAGAGTTCCCAAACTTACCCACAATAGACAACGGGCAATGTAAATCTCTGCTCCGACCGGTTTTCAAGACTGTTAGCGACGAGGAAAGCTTCGGTGTATCGGGGATTCCGTGGGGCGTGTCGGTGAGAAAGTTTACAGTGGAGTCAAAACAACTGAAAGCGGGTTTCCTCCTGTGCTAAACCGCTACCTCAGCAAAATATTCTTCTTTAATTAGCTTTACGATTGCTCACGTGTTTTCTCTTGCTCTGTATTTAACTATATGTCTAAACCATACACCCACTTAAATTTTAAACTTAAATGCTGTTGCCTTCCAGTAGTAAAAAAGTGCCAAAGTTAAAACACGCAGACAGTGCGACATTCATTGCAATTTATCGACCATAAAATGAAAATACCGGACTAAAATCGAGCAGAAATGGCAAATTATTCTTCTAAACCAAATGAATCAAATGGATTATGACATGGCATGATGATTTTTGTGCAGTTTACAGTTTATCATCTAGAGAAATGTCAGTACCATGTTTCTTCATCTAAACAATATTCTTTATTTTATAGTGTTCGCATCTGGTGTTTTAATCTCTTCTCTTCTATAGCTATTATAACAAAAATGGTTTTGTTTGAACTTGATAGCGGTATGAAAATTACATAAGGCTTTTTTTACGTAAAACTATTTGCAAACCGTGTCGTTTCTAAATATTGTCCGTGAAAACCATGTAACAATTAAAAATATCTTGTGGAAGTAATAGTAAACGTACCTATTCTTGACCGCGATAGAGCTGTCTCTTTCTGTGGGTGAGGGAATCCCTTACACGTCATATTGCTTAGATACCGAAAACAAAAACAGTGCTTTTGGACCATATATGGGCACCTACGTCAGCGGAACACCACTAAGAGGAGGAGCCAGGACTCCCTACTTTACAATGCGTTCTCAGGCTTCATTCACAAGACGAAGCGCTGCTGCCGAAAAACACCGAACACCTTCTACTCCCGTTTGAAATAAACACATTCCGGATTATTTTATGGATTTATAAATGCACATTTCACGCATTTCACGGATTGTACTACGGCCTGGGAAGTGTTATTCAGGGAGAGCTTGGATTTTAGAAGTTTCCTCCAGCAGGAAACTGGATTGATGTCTTAATGCAACTGTTTTGGAAAGAGACTAAGGGCATCTTGACGAAGACTCCAAGCAAAACTTGTTACGGTAGGTGACTTTAATATAATACAAATATTTCATTGAAATGCATCCCCTTTTCTCTCTTCGCAAGCGAATAGTTGATGTTTATGCGAAAATGCGCTTCAGTGTGACTTCTGTTGGGTGACAGGTGATATCCCGTTCTCGCCGGGCACAGTAGGTGTTTCGGCTTCTTTCGGCTCCACCGGGGAGATGTTTCAGGGGTTCCCCGGAGACCCCGACACCGGCTCCCGTGGAAGCTCATCTCCTTCTCTTGAATCTCAGTACCTGTCGTCCGTGGAATCCTTCGGGAGTCCGCCCACCACCAGCGCACCGCAAGTAAGTCACAGTATTTATTCGCATTTAAAAATCGTGTTTGTCCGTACAAACCGTTTTGGTAAGCAGCAGGACAGCTGCGAGATTTGCTTGTTTCTGTTAGTGAAGCGCAGCGACGTTGCTAATGGAGTGCATTTGAGTACGTTCAAGCGTGTTTAAATGCGTAGAGTTGGAATAAAATTAACAGAATACTGACAAGTTAGCACGCGCGCGGAATCAGGCCGGTAGCAACGTGGTGGGTTTACAGCACGCCGCGAAACAGATGACAAAGCTGTGGAACTCTCCGACGTTCGCACTCGAAGCTCCGCCCTGCGCTCGCTTCTCAGGCTCCGGCGTGACGTCAATGCGTTCTATTTTGGAGTGTTACGTTGCGTTGCTAAGGGGAACACCGGGGGTGTGACGGGGGCGGAGGATAAGGGACGGGAGGGGCCATTAAAGGCTGCTTATTGGCTACGGCGTGCTGCGTGCGCTTTTGCCTAACACGCTTTATATGAATATTAATGAAACATGGAACTCATACTGTCATCACTGGGCTTTCTATTTCTAAAAAAGAAACGTGCCAATTTAGATTTTTCTTCTAAATATGTTATATTAGCTGTTCACAGATAAAAGTAACGTATACACAACCTTTATTTGCTTGTATCTGAGCATCCATTTGTAATTTGTTGAAATTGTTAAGCAGCTTTAAAACAGAAAACTCTGATAAGGATCCATGTATTTTTATATATATTTGTTGTTTTTCGTTATCCTTACTCTTTGTTCTGTTTTCATGATCTTTAGTCTGTTATCTTTGCATGGAGGAAAATACAGCTTTACAGCAAGTGGTATTTCACTATCATTAATATATTATTATAGTCTTTGTTAATATTTCGAATTTTATTTTTAGTTTTTCAGTTGTCATTTTAATTTTATTTACAGTTTAAGTAAATTTGTTTTTGTAATTAGTTTACTTCATTGTAATTTGTTTTCAGTACTTCAAGCTAAAGCGACAGTCTACCCCCAAAAAAGGGGAAGATTCATTCTGTCATCATTTACTCTCCCTAATGCTGTTCCAAATCCTGTATGAGTTTCTTTCTTCGGTTGTATATAAAAGAAGATATTTTGAAGAATGTGGGTAACCAAAGAGTTTCTAGTCCCCATTGACTTACATAGATTGGAAACAAAGAATTGTGGAAGTCAATGGCTACCATCAACTGTTTGTTTAAACACATTCTTCAAAATACCTTCTGTCATATTCAGCCGGAGAAAAGAAACTCATACAAGTTTGGAACAACTTTATGGTGAGAAAATGATGACAGATTAATGATTTTGGGCAAACTATCCCTTTACACTAAAAAATGAGAAGTGCTTCCTTCACTTTATTTCACTCAACATTAATTTTGCTAAAAGTAACTGAAATGTTTTTTTTTTTGGTTTACAGCAAGCTGGTGGGGCCCATATAGTTATATAATGTTTATGTTTTTTGGTTTCCAGGAGTGTGTATCAGCCACTGGCGGGGTAGGGGTGGGTGGAGGGTCAACCGGCACCGGGGCAGGGGTGGACATGCCCAGCTCATTTGTGCCCACAGTTACGGCCATCACCACCAGCCAGGATCTGCAGTGGATGGTGCAGCCCACTCTCATCTCCTCCGTAGCACAAGGACAAAGCGGCACGGGCTCCAGCACCATGACGCAGCCTGTTGCTTTGGATCCTTATGACCTGCCAGGCCCAAGCTTTTCATCTGGTGGAGGCTTCACCCCACCAAGCTCTGATACTCCTGGCCCAGTGAGACAATCTCGGAGCCGTCGCCGTGCACGGGATGAATCGGTGAGTGAGGACCATGACGCGGCATGGTTAGTCATCTGACATTTTGATTAAAAAAGAAATTAAAAAATGAAATTCGTTCTGTTCCCAGCTGACCCCTGAGGAGGAGGAGAAAAGACGCGTGAGACGAGAGAGAAATAAACTGGCCGCGGCTAAGTGTAGGAACCGACGGCGTGAGCTCACAGACAGGTTACAGTCGGTGAGCGATGCTGTACTCACATATAATTACAATACTGCATCCATAATAACAGATGAATGCAAAAGCAGCATAATTACCAGATTCATAACATGCCAATCTGCACATAACAATAATTTTTACAATGATAGTTTGTAAATGATTCCAACACACACATATGCCTCATTGTAATTAGAACAAAGAGTGCAGAAACCCACCGTAATTATACAGAGTTGGCAATGAGAAAACTGCATTTTCTCCAAGTTTATTTTGTTGTCTCTCTCAAACTATAGCAACGTATTTCTAAAGTAGCTCTGTGTCTGAAGTACTGTGATAAAAGGCAACCCTTGTCATTGTCCTCATATAATCTCTGTCCCCTTGTGTCCTCCTCTCGTCTCTCCAACCTAAGGAGACCGACATATTGGAGGAGGAGAAGGCCGAGCTAGAGGCCGAAATATCCGAGCTGCAAAAGGAGAAGGAGCGCCTGGAGTTTGTCCTGGTCGCCCACCAACCAGGCTGCAAAATTCCATATCAGGACCAGCCCCCCGCGCCGCTGCCACAGACGTCCCCGCAGATGCCTTCTGTCTCCGTGGTGGGCTTGACTGTGAAGGAGGACACTTTCTACCTGCCGCCCGCCTACTCGTCCCACCACCACCACGTCCCGGTTTCACAGCCCACGCAGACACAGCCGGCCCCAGCACAACAGCAGCAAGGGATGATGCAGGAGGTAGCCTTTTCTAGTTCTTTCTATGGGCAGGGCCAGCCGGCGCCGGACGGCCCGTGCCTTGTTGCCGACGGTGGCGGTAACCCTGACGCCGGCAGCTACATCCCCTCATACACATCTTCATTTGTGTTCACCTACCCAGAGGGAGCCTGCGGGGCCAGCGCTAACCAGCGAACCAGCAGCAGCGATCAGTCCTCTGATTCCCTGAACTCACCCTCGCTTCTTGCACTTTGAGAGCTCTGCGTCTCTCTGCCTCTGCTTGCCTGTCGACAGCAGCACACGCACATGCACAAATGCTAACACCTTTCAGACGTTGTACTGATCTTTTACATTAAAGCCTTTTCGAGTCGAAACCTTTCGAGGCCCAGATGCGTTAGCGTCTGAGTGACTTCATCGAATGATGTAAGTGTATATTAATTCACAATGAATTCAGGCTTAATATCAAGATGAGTCAGTAGCCCATGCACACACACACACAATCACACACACACTTAAATTGTCATAGACATTCAAATCCGTTTGACATAACAATGAAAGCACATCAGCGCACTCCCCCTTGCTTTTATCTTTTCTCGCTCTGGCTTACATTGGTGTACCATCTCCCTCCTTCTCTCTCTATCCACGCCAGGTGCCTGCTGTGTATTTGTCTAAGCAAAAAGAAAAGGGGGGCACAGAACTGCTTTGTGGGTTTAGTTTCGCCTTTTGGGCTACCTTGCTACGCTTTCTTTCTCCATCCAGTTCATCCACACCCCTTCCTGTGACAAAAGGACATGACCACACACTCTCTAGCTACAGTACCTATCTCTCTCTTTTTTTTTTTTCTCCCTCCGTTGTCCATCTCCACATCTGTTTCTCCTCTCTCCTGTCTCTATGTACCTCTGGTTCTCTCTGAAGTCTTCGGCCCCTGAGAGCCCGTTGGACCCTGAAAGCCCATGGAACCTCGAGTGAGTGCCAGCCCACACCCCAACATCACAAATTCCCTTCGCATGGACCGGCCCAAAGTGGAACCTCAGACATTTAAAAAAAAAAAACGAAACGAACCAGCCATCTCGGATGCCACCTCACACTGGCTAAAGTAACGGGACTCTTTATTTCTCCTCAGCACTGGGAATATCTTTTGGGATGAGCGGAGCAGACACACCAGCTAGACTCCAGCGGAGGATTTTTTAAGAGCCCTTGGAACGTGGAGGTATGAGATGGTGAGAGTATTCGCATGACCATACTCCACCTGGTCCTCTGAGAGCTTTCGCACCGTGTTCGCCCCTTCCCCCTTTCTTGAGAAGTTTGTTTGTTTGTTTGATTCTGTGTTTCAATGATAGTATTAACTATGATCTCAAAAGTGGCTTACCTGATAACATACAAGAGTGGCTCGACACTCTGTGTTTGAAGAGCATTATAACGAGCAACCAAAAAACATAAAAAGGAGAAAAAAAAAAGAAAAAAGGACAACCTCTTGGTTTTGGATGAGTGGCCTCTGTGCTTCTTAAAGTCCTTGACATGGTCTCTGAGCTGTGGATGCGGTTTAGCACAGCTCTAGGCTTTGATTGTGAATGGAAGCCACAGAGTACTACATCTCCAGTTGATTTCTTTCTTTAAGGGGGTTGTTGTTGATGTTGTTGCTGTTGTTGTTAAAATGGAAAAAAGCACAAATGTCGGCTGCGAACGGAAGGAACACAAAGCGGTGGCCTACCTAAAGGACGGGATGTGCTTTTGAATATGAACCGTTTACTTTCCTGTGAATGTTTTTGATGTTTTGAGTTACTGATTTTTCATGATGCTTTTTCTCTTTTGCTCTTGACTGTGCCGTTGCTGCCAAATGGAAGAATTCTTTGGGGCTGAAAGCTGCTCCTTATATCTGTTACTGTTGTCTTACTGCAGTTATCATGGTTATTATTATTATTATTATTATTATTTCATAGTTATCTCATGTTGGCAACTAAAAAGGCATGTTGTGCACTATGAACTTTTTTATGTCTAAAACTATATATATATATATATAAAATATATATAAAACATGTATGCATATATATACATATTCAGTGTGTATATATATATACAATGATTGTAATGTAATGTATGAATGTTCAGAAAATGTTATTTTTGTCAATGAAGACAGAAGGGAGAGCTTAATGCACTTGGTTTTGGTTTAAACATAGATATTTTTCTAAAAGAAACAAAAAGTATATTATAATAAACAATAACAGCCCGCCTTTCCCTTAATATGAAAAGCATTGTCACTGCCTTTCATTCGAAACGTGTAATATGTATGATGACTGTATTGAAACTGTGGTGCATATAGTGTTATATATGTATCACAGATTTGCGCTGTGCTTGATTTGTCAATGAGGTTGGTTCCACAGCCCTTGTTCATCAACCCCTGTGGACAAAACACACTGGACGCAAAATATCTATAAATGCATAAATAAATCAGTCAAAAAAAAAAAGTAATGAACTGAGTGTCTCAATGTATTCCAGATGAGCATCTGATATTGAGCTGTTTCTCAAGCAGTGGTGTTTGGCATTGATTTATCATGTCCAGTGTGTGTGTGTGTGTGTGTGTGTGTGATATTCAGGGCTTGATGGACAACTTTCAACCAGCCCTTATTAATGGACATTTACAGACATGATCAGAACATTATGCGTGTCAGTGTCATACACAGATGGGAAGTATTTTACAATCAGACGAGGTCCATTGTTCCTATTGACTTTGGCTTCATCATGTGGAGTATTTTATGGGGTGGAAATGATAATATTTGTACAGTTGTTTAAATCGAAATGCCTTTTCATGCTACATTTATATACACAGGTGCACCATTGTCTTGCTGGTTGAATTTAGACCCAGAGCATCACATTTACGCTGAAATGGAGGCAACTGCGTGAGCTTTACAGTCGGCATTGAAAACTGCAATGAATTAAGGCATCTCGAACAGTGACGTAATGAAGCCAGAGCTGTGATTTCGCAAAGTAGGACTTTATATGATTTTAGAAAGCACGTTGTCAAACAGCTCCAAGCTCCATTACGTTGATATCAATTCCACTTTTCTTCAAAAGACGTTATTGTGTGTCGCAACAGTTTTATGTTGTTTTGATTTTCCGCTGTTGGTGCTTTTGTCACTCCTACGCCAAAACATTTTGTTACCGTATCTGACTCTGATATGATAGCATAAGGAGATGTTGGTTACAGTATCAGTGTGGTCTTCCACTTTGCAAAAACTCCTTGTTTCGATTGAACTGCATAGACATGTTCGTGCTATGATCGTCCTAGGTATTTTCAAAATCACAGTGGAATGCAATATTTCAGATACTCTAGGAGAACCATGTAGCAAATCAACTGAATTGTACGGCAAACGTCATTCCTTATGCTACAGTGTCACAGTGAAGAATAGACCAGTTTATTTTACGTAAGATTTACTCTGCTCAGACCTCAGTGACGGGATGGTTATGCATTATGAGGATGTAAAATG
>JAUMHP010000026.1:1966925-1980160 GCA_032361065.1 Enteromius trimaculatus
GAAAGGGTTTTGCATCTTTCAACTGTGAGGCCTGTTTGCTGACCAGCTGAACTTGACCGGTGTTTTAAAATCACCTTTTTTCCCTTTATAAAGGTGCTGTAATAAACCTCAGAATATTGTGTCTTCTTGTATTCATTAGTAATATGATTGCAGCACCGAGCGATGTTGGGGAGAATATTAAATGGAAGTATTCATGTAGACATCTTAACGTTTATTTTTCTTTTGTGAATTCATTTCAACTGGATAGTTTTGTTCATCTCGTGAACAGCCTTGAGCAGGAGAATTCAGTTACTGACACGAGACTCATGGCTTTAAAAATAACACTCAAGCAGCTGCTCTGACTGGCCATGTGTTCTCTCTTTGTCATGCATGTCCCGTATGCTGATCACCTCCTTTCAGTGCTGGTTCTGCAACACTTTTTTTTTGGTTTGAGTCTGTTTTAACCTTTATGCATATGGTTTTCGCTAAAGATATGAAAACGCACTGTGTCATCCAATTAATGTAAAATACATTAACATAAAATTTGATCTATGGAGATACAGTTATCACTGCTAACGAGAAAAACTGATCAAAATTGCTATTTTGCTAAGTTTTTTCACTTTCAGTGTTTTGAGTCCATTTATTTATTATTTTTTTAAACAAAACCGTTTAATTTTATCTAAACGAATCAGATAAAAATAGAATAATATCTCTATATCAACAGATAAAATGATGGTCTTGACCATAGTATGTGTAACATTGCTGACAGCTTTTACAGTCACTTTGTGACACAAGAGTGTGTGTGTTTTGCTCTATGGTTCAAAATCTGTGGTGGTATTCAGAATGTAACTGTTATTTTATTTTTATTTTTTTAGCCACCTCAGAATGGATCCAGTTCTTCAAAGATGCTGGGATCCCTCCTGGACTGGCTGTCAACTACGCAGTGTCGTTTGTTGATAACAGGTAAAACCAAATCATTGGTATTTCAGATCTGTTCCAGGCGACATGTAAACACTTAATTGGATTGCGCATGCGAAATGTTATAATAACGTATGACAGGCGGAACAAGCTGTTGGGTTTGCAGGTTGAAGCTCTAACTGTATATTTGCGTCGTGTGTGTGTCCAAAGATCATATCTGCAATTTGCAAACCAATTTATTTAGATGCTGCTTCCAGATTCATTCATCAGAATAATTTAATTCTGACTGAAGCAAAGGGTGTCCTTGTGAAGGTAGCCACTGTATTTAACATGTCTGAATGATGTGAACTGCTTAATCTGCTTCCGTTCAGGATCGGTCTCGGTCTGCTTATGTGTGCTTTACTCGATGGATGTCTTCTCACTATTTTAAACGGTCAAAATCTGGCCCTTTCTGAAACGTGAACCAACAACATTCTAAACAAAGGGTTACTCTTGTACTGCACAGCTGGATGTTGTAAAAGCTTTAACAACTTTTCTGTGTTCAGGATTCAGAAAAGCATGCTCACGGACCTCAGTAAGGAAATAATGATGGACTTGGGAATTACAGTCGTCGGGGACATCATAGCCATTCTCAAACATGCAAAGCATGTGTATAGACAGGTAATGTTTGTTTTAAAGCCATGGTTCACCCAGAAATGAAAACTGGTTTATTTATTTATTAACTTCATCCACATGCACTCCATGCCATACGCTGTGTTGCATTCAGCATTTGTTGATCACTTGTCTTCTACGCATACACTTGCATCGATATGCTTCATCATTCTAAATGTGAAATAATGATCTTTTATCTTCTTAATGCAGGATATGTGCAAAACCGCAACCGAGGCCATTTCGTCTGGGCAGACTAGTGTACAGGCTGAACTGAGACGTACTGCTAACACTCGTAAGTATCTCAAGTAATAAATTGTTTTGCGCATATATGCAGTTCTTCTCCTGGTTGCTCATACTGGGAGTGATTTATCTTCGTTTGAGTGGGCTGAAGCTGTAGCTCTGGTAATGTTCATGTTCCCTTGACAGCTGCCACACGCATGATTGCCAATGCTCTGAGCCGGGACTCCCCACCAAGCACGCCTGCTCGGCGCCCTGACAACCGAATTTCAGTGACTGTCTCCAACGCCAGTGCCAAAACAGGTACTTCTGATTAGGTTAACAAGCAGTGATGTTACGTCATGTTTTTTTACTAAATGCAGCTAGTCATTGGTTTCTCAGGGCACTTATTGCATATAAAATGCATACATGTAACACATAAACTGTTTAAGATTTTTTAGGGTTGGAAAGAGTTTTTTTTTAAAATTACAACAAATATCATATGTGATGGCAAAGCTGTATTTTCAGCAGTCATTACTTGTCTCCAGGGTCACATGATCCTTCAGATATCATTCTAATATTCTGATTCGCTGCTTAAAAAATATTTCCTATTATCAGTGTTGAATCAGTTGTTCTGCTTAATATTTTTGTGAAAACTGATACATGTTTTTCAGGATCGATAGAAAGGAGTATTTATAAAAATAAAAATAAAAATCTGTCTGGAATTATTTATTATATTTTGTACATCCCTGCTTTCTTTAAAGTATTTATTTCTAAAAACCTATAAAAAAAACCTTACTGACCCTGAATGTTTGAACAGTAGAGTACATGTTTGGATTAACTATTTCTTAAATGGAACACAGTGCCCAGCAAGCCAGCAGAAGAAAATGGGTTGCAAGTGAAGCACCGGCGAGTCACAAGAGAAATGGAGGGGAAATATATCATAAACATGCCAAAAGGCACAACAGCTCGCACTCGGCGCATCCTGGCACAGCAGGCAAAGAAAGGTGCCCTGAGATAGTAGATTTTGAGACTTCAAGCTAATGTTGATTGCAGTAGTTTGAACTGTTGAAATTAAAACAGACAAGACTGATTTTATAATCTTCCCTACTTTGCCACAGCTAAGGTTTTAAAGCGTACTTCAGTGTTTGATAGACTTGGGGCAGAGTCAAAGGCAGACACCAAACCAGCCAGTAAGGTGAGAAATTTCATTGTATTGATTTTGTCCATCAAAAGTAAAAGACTGCAAAAACCCAGACACTGAGAATTGTTGTTTTCTTTATTACACATAATTGTTTAGTGACTCTCCAACACTACAGTAACATTCAAATTAGTGCACTAATCAGTACCATAAACCAGAAACGAACCATTTTTAGGTCACTGATTGATCTAGATTCATGTTAATTCCAAAATAGTTCATTGTTCAGAATCCACTCCCCCTTAAGCAATCATAGGTGTATATGAAGGATTACGGTTTGAAGGATTAATGTTTTAAATACAGGAGGCCTTTATTTAGTCCCCCTTGAACTAACATCGCAGAAATGATTGTTGATTTATGCTTGAAATGTTTTAAATGTACAAGTGTATGTAGAAATGAACATAGAACCAAAATGAATGAATGCTGTGAAAGTATTTTTATCGTTTGTGATAACTTTAATACATTAACTGATGTTAATTTATTGTGAAGTGTTGATATTTTTCATATCACTGTCTTTTGTTTTTTTCGTACAGCAGCCAACAGGTGTGTTTAGCCGACTGGGTGAAGCAGAGGAAGATGAAGACAGTGGAGGAAAGACAGATGGTGTTGCAGATGCTTTCGAGGACAATGACAGCGACGGTGAGGGCTCAGTGCTGCAGTATGCCGGCGTCCTCAAACGACCCACACCCACTTCTAAAAAAGAGACTGTAACCGCCAAATCAAAACCCCTCACTCTGCGTCGACTAGGTGCAAAGTACAAACTGCCCTTATCTGAAGGCACACCACCAATCTCCTCCTCTACCTCCTCCTCCAACCAAGAGGGGACACCCAAACTGCGTGTACTGCAGAGACTGGGCAAGGTCCCGTCAGTCAACCCTACCTCCTCGACCCCTCTAGTCAGTCAGCCTGCAGACACCCAGGACAGTCGCGTTACGAGTAGCAGGAGCAAAGCCCAGGGCAGCTTTGCTCTGGCCAGCCCTAAGGTCAGTAGTAGCACAGGTGACACTCACGGGGCTCAGATGGACGTTGGGGCGGTCAGTGTATTCAAGAGACTGGGCGCCCGGAAAACCTAATACTCAAAAAACTGAAAGGCACCCCTTTTTATCCAGTTTGCCCATTTTTATAACTTAAAACCCACCTGAATTTCCATTTGAGTGAGTGGAGAAACTCTAGGACCACCCATTGATGGATTGGGAAGTCAATATGCTGTACCTCATGGAGTGTTATGAATTGATGATACTAGTGGAAAAAAGGGACAGCTGCAATATCTGTTAAATGTCAGTGTGGACATACCTTGTAATGTTTGGTTATAGGAATCATGCCCTATCCCCCATCCTACTTTTATAGCTGCTCTCCTGGGCCATTTTTTCCAGTTTAAAGGGGGGTTTGTAATGAAGATTTTACAATGCATGGCGCCCAGCATCAAATGCTATAAATGTCAAGGTTTTTTCCCCCCACTACCGTAGCCAAGAGACTTAAGTAAAAGCATGTTCTATGTTTACCACAAACACCTCAGCTTACCGATTCCTGCGTGAAGTAAGCTCATGTTCTTACCTCCTAGTTTTTAAAAAGAAATATTTCACAAAAAATGTAAAATTGACATCATATACTCACCCTAATGTCATTCCGAAAATGTATGATTTTCTTTCTTCTATGGAATTGTTTTTTTGTTTTTTTTTTTAATGGATTTCAGTTGGCACCAAAAATCAATTTTGTTATCAAAATCTTCAAGATATCATTTTGTATTCTCCAGAAGAAAATAATCATATAGTTTCGGACAAGAGAGGGAGTAAATGTTTACTCTCTTCATTTTTTGGGGGGTGAACCATCACTTTCTTTTCACAGGATTTTTATAATAAAAAGAGCCTTTTGTTGGCTTTAAACTGCACACATGAGCATTTCCGTTAATGCGCCTTAACCTGTGGTCACACTAGACTTAAGGAAATAAAAATGACGTTTAACAAATACATTCAAAATGAGAGAACCTACATTCTACTCCGCTTTAAACTTTGTCGGTGACCATAGAAATTCGCAGTTCACCAAAAAACTCAAAAATGCATTTGATATGAGCTTGCATGTCCTGTCTCCTTTATATAAATTAACTTGAAGAGTGTTGTGTGACCACAACCGTAACCTTGCTCAAAGACCCAAAATCGTACTCACAATCTGTGTTAAAGAGTCTGCTCTTAAATTTCTGCATTCAAAATGCCATCCAATGGAAATTTGTGTTAAGTGCTACTTGGACAAGCAGAGCAAATATAGCATTGGCGATAGCATGTTGCCAAGCAACCCACGTGGAGGTGGACCCTTGTGTATTGTATGAGTTTTCACCCCTTTGTACTGTTCACTACAGTAACCACTAATCATGCCGTTGTATTAGGAATTCACCTATGCTTTGTGTTTTGTCATGTTTCCCCTGTTTTTTATAAATATTATCATTTTAAGCATCTCCAATGCAGAATTTCATTACATTGTGTTTAGGTTTATTAAGAGAGATAAAACATTTTAACTGGGTAGGTTTATACAATATTGATGAAGATTATTTGTCTTGGGAATGGATTGAATATAAAAAGATAAAACAAATCTTGACTTGCTTTATTTTTTTTTATTGACTTTATGCAATTTTATATCATGTGCATTGTTGTTTACATATTACAACTGGGTTTAAGAGCATATTCTAGCTCATGTTTATAGATATAATTTATATCTGTATTTAAACTGCGCTCCTCTCTCTACAAAAGCTTTAAAACGGCAAGACTGAAAGAGATGGCCCTTTTTCCGTTTGTGTAGCAGAGCACAAGCAAGTTGACAAATGAAGGTCTGCAACCATTTGTATGAACCAGCATTTATATCCTGCGTTCTTACAGTTGAGACTTTTACGGCATAATTAGTTTGATAAAGGAGGTCACTATACAGAGATAATGAAATGATATTTTAGTTCTCATTCCAAACTGATGTGCTAGCAAAGAAACATTGAGCTGCATTTAATGCATGCTCTAGTAAATGACGCAGATGGTGAGGACTACATAAGCCCTTATGTCTCCAGTGTTGCAGTACACTGAGCGATTTGTAAGAGGATCTCAGCAGTTCATCACTGTTCAACGTTTGCCTCTTCATGCTGACTCTGTTTTTTTCTATTAGGCTGTGTTATAAATTTAGCTTAGATACAGTATGTGTTTGCATTACAATTTATAACTACACTGAAAAGATTTATTTGTATCTTTTATGTTTAATGAACTTTAAAGCAAAGTAGCTTTTTTAAACCCTTTTGGATAATGCTATCTCCGGCATTTTATTAACGATATGTATCGTAACAAGCCTGTGTCATCAGCTTTATGCAAACTGGTATAGTATCTCTTCAGCTTCAGCAGATTTAAGGAAAAATTTCACTCAAAAATGAAAACTGGCAGAAATGTTTTATGGATTGGGGTTACTTTGGGATGTTTTCATCAGATGTTTTGACACTCGTTTCGCTACAGTGGATCCATTGGTGAGCAAGTAATGTGATGCAACATTTTTACAAATATCTTCAGATGAAGAAAAACTCATTTACATCTTGCCCGGGAAAATAAATCATTCAAGCTCCCAGGGAGACGATTTCCACTTTGATCTGGAAGCTAATTTAAAGACATACCACCCATAGCAGGTGATCATATCATATCAAAGTGGTTCATCTATTTATTTTATTAGGGGTTTGAGACAATTGTAAACCCCATTGTAATTATTAGGATTTTTATTAGGGGTTCGAGCACGAAGGCACAGAGAACCGGCCCAATCAGCCTTACAGGGGCGTTACAGCGCAAAGCCAAATATGACAGACATTTTTGGCCATAGTTCGTAAACCCTCAAATGTGTCACATCGTTGCAATCCTTGAAATAGCCCAAACAAAAGTGTACAGGTGAGTTTTTTGCTGTACGATGCACCGTTTTCACGCAAATTTGACCTATATTCGAAACCTACTTTTGCAAACTAGTCCTAGGTTTTTCGCCCCGATCAGAACCAAACCACTGCAGAAATTATCTGTGGACATAGGATATCAATAATTATAAAAAAAAAGTTGAAATTTAGATTTTCACGTGAAATGGTAGGCGTCTATGCTAACGTTAGCCAAATGTTATTCGGACTATAACTCTGGTCCGAACACTTGGTGGCGCTATGAGACAGAAAGTCTCTTATTTTTTTAGCTCTAACTAGGCAACCATTGGTCCAATTGGTTTAAAACGCGCGCAAACAAACTTCGGCCAACCAGTCGGCAAGATTCTTGCCAGTTGTTTGGCTGAAGTTTGTTTTTGTTGTGGTGCCCAAAATGTTTATTTCAGTATAGAAGCCTCTGTGTTGTCTTTCGAGAGCGGATTTTCCCCCCAATGTATTCAGAGGGCAGACAGGAAGACGATCAAGAGGCGATGCATACAGTTTGTGTTAAAAATAAAATCAAGCTAAAATCCTGCAACATCGCATAGACCACCTTTAACAGAGGTCGATTGGAATGAAACTCGTAGGGCACGTTTGACTCATGGTCTTAAAGGTCTGTAAGAATTTTGAAAGAAATCGGCCACTAGTTGGTGTTAACGAAGTTTTTGGCTCTGTAATCACGTGGTGTTTCACACATCCACACAATATATATCATTTGATAGAAATCCTCATAATGAGCAACTTTGCCTCAAGAACCATTGCTGTCAATCAAATCATTAATTAATTATTCCAAAAAATGGTAAAAACCTGCTTTTGCGAAATAGTCCCTGGTTTTTCACTCAGTCTCAGTCAAACCACTGCAGTAATAATCTGTGGACTCTCTAGATCAGGGGTGCCCAACCCTGCTCCTGGGGCCTGTACCATGATGATGGCTAAACAAACTCAGGGTTACAGGATTAGTTTTGGGTTGACGAATCCAAACCGATGCAGTCAGGCATTATTGGTACCATGATGAAGCTCATCAACTTTCTTTGTTGACCCAGACTTGATCCAGAGTTAATGTAGCACGTGCACATGAAAGTGTGACATCAGATTCACTACCAAAGATTAAAAGATTGAGCGATATGTGGAATTTAATCACATTTACACAGCAAGATGAAACAATCTTTTAATGAAAGAGGAAAACATAAGGAGAAAAAAAAAGCAACAAAAAAACTTGCAAGTTAGCTGTATTATCTATATTTATATTAATTTAAAAGCCTTTTACTATTAAACGAAACTGGCCTGTGTAAAGTATTAAGGAGATAATAATTATATAAATGATAAAGTAATCCATAAAAATAATCATCTAAAAAAATCTGATGATTTTACCTGTAAACAATGTTTTACTATGCAGCCTCCTTCAAATTTAGGTAAGAGAAGTTGGGGCAGTGGCTTTATTGCATCAGACATGTTGCTGCAAGCTGATCAAATTTCGTCTTGAGATCTCTAACCCAGAACATAATCTGCCCCAGAGCAGGTTAGCCGTGCAGCGCAAGTTACCATGGCAATTAACACCAATTGAAGCCGAGTTTCTTCCATGGTACCTAAAACCCAGGATTGGTGCAAACTAATCCTAAACTTACCTGGCTAGCCTGTTAATCCGGCTTCATGGTACAGGCCCCTGGTGATCGACTGTCCTGCAAAGTTTAGCTCCAACTCTAATCAAACACACCTGAAGCAACTAATTATGCTTTTTAGGATCACTTAAAAATTAAAGGCATGTTGTTTGATTAGAGTTGGAGCTAAACTTTGCAGGACAGTCGATCACCAGGAGCAGGGTTGGGCACCCCTGATCTAGATCAATAATTATCGGAAAAAAATGTAGAATTTTGTCGTTTGGTTAGCTATGATTGGTTCATTTAAAAATGGGGTGTGGCTGTATCAATCTAAAGGCCTATAAAACGTAAACAAAAACTCAAAACCTGGTTAAAACATGTGACAGTTAGTCTTAGCAAGCATGTAAAGTTTCATAGACCTCACAATATATGTAGCACTATAACCATTAAAAAGGCCTCAAAAACACTATTTCCAGAGTAAATTACCTTAAATCCTTCATATATTCACTTTTAGACTATATCTTCATATAATATCATAGATCTTCTTTGCCTCTGTGAGCAACGATGTCAATCAAACAGTTTTGACAAAAAACCGATGGCAGCGGAAGACCACTAATGGGTTTATTAAAAACTAACAGTTTATGCTGACGGAGACATTATAAAATCACTATTATTATAACATTTAAAATCACATTTAGTTAAAGTTTACCATTTTGCTCATAAAGTTTTTACCATTTTGCCAGATAATCTTTACAGTGAAACGTGAAAATAACCTATAAACTTGCAAATAAATGTCACCTGTCATTTTAAAATATCTAAAACTGCAACACAATGTATGCCAGAGTATGTGTGTCTGTGTGTTTGGATTAATATAGCCTAATAGTTTCACCATTTAATTTCTCTCTGTGTGTGCGCGTGTGTATGTGTGTAAGCATGCTTACTGAGTATTAACTATTTCAGTTCTTTGTGTTTCTGTGTGTAAGCATGCTTACTACCATTTCATTTCTGTGTGTGTATGTTTGTATCAATATAATAGTGTAACCATTTCATTTCTGTGTATTTTATTCATATTTGGCTTCACGACGTTGGGAGATTTACCGCTCCTCTTTAATTCAATCGTGATCCACCAGTAGCAGCATCATCTCACGATTAATTCCTTCCCATAATGCCTCGCGCTAGTGCTCGTTGGCGCTGTCTGTGGTGCTGAAGCTGCTCTCGCCGGCGGCAAGAGTCCTCCCGCTCCAGCATCACCTCCGTGCAAAGGCGTTACGCGCTGGTCAACGAGAGACAGCCGCGATCACCTATTTGAGTCTGTTCCTTTTAACGCGTTTTTATAGTCGGGAATATTTAGTGCATTTAGCTCCCCCCTGGAACATAGCCTACTCTTTTTGTGTTTTTCGGTTCCCGTTTGGCTCGCATCCTTTATGCACAGCACGCTGCTCCAGCCCTTAAAGAGAACACAGGCATCCGTGTCGGAACAGCATGGCTTCCTGAGCGAGATGGAAGCGAAGCAGCACTCGATCAAGAGCCTGAAAAGCTATCCGGAGGCTGGGGGCCGGAGTCTGGCGGCGGCTGCGGGTGGGGACGTTGGAGGTGGAGGGTATCGCGTCGGCGGCGCGGAGATGGAGATGGAGGCGAAAATACAGAAAGCTATCGACTTCAAACTGGAGGGTCACCGATGCTACAAGGAGAAGAAATTCCGGGAAGCTATTGGGAAGTATCACAGGGCGCTGCTGCAGTTGAAAGGGATCCATGTCGTCGACGGGACCACCGGATCCGAGGTGAACCTCCTGAACCAAGCCGCGGCCAAGCTGACGGAAGAGCAGCGGCGAGCGGTGGAGAGCACCGAGATCGAATGCTACGACAGTCTGACAGGTGAGCCTCCGAGCCCCGAGAAAACAGCCGCTGCCATTGTTCTGAAGGAGCCACTGTGAGATGCTGCCGATAAGGTGAAGCTGTATACATGGAGGGCCAGGTTCCTAAGAATAAACTTTCATATAAATATACTAATTCCACAGCTAGAAAACGATTGTTTTTGTAAATACAACACTGAAACAATCAATCAAGCCATTGTTTGTGCTTAACGACCAGTTGGCCTTCATTGTTCCCGAGGCAGTGGGATTCAGCCAGTGTCATGATAAACCGAGTTTATTTAATGTCACGTTATGATTATTTGAGAGCACGAGAGGATTAAGCGTAGCACGCGAACTAGTGCGTAGCCTGCTAGTAAGCGCGCTAATCACACAATTTCATTTTTAACTTGCCTTCCAAGTTCTAGGTGATGTGAGGTAAAGGTTGCAGTATTAGTACCAACAAGGATAACTAGCATACTTAAAACAGTTGCTACAATATAGCTAGTTTTGTTTGTAAACCCGGAAGAGGAGAAGCGCGTTGGAAAAGGATTCCGTCGGGAATTTACTTGGGTTGTTTTTGCAAAAGCGGGTTTCAGTCGCTGTGAAAATAACGTGTCGTGTAAACATTATTTGAAAAGACCTTCACCCGTTGTTCTACAATATACTGAATGACATACCTCTGACATAAAAGCTGAACACTATCAACATGCTTTTGTTTGTGTTTTATATCTATAACGTAGATATAGATTCGGCATATATCTATCATGTCGTTCTGGTATTTGTAGCTTATGGAAATTGTAAACACAAAGTGAGCAAAAGCATGATATGACTTCTAAATCAAAGTCTAATAAGTATAATTTTATGATTTCATTACATTCTCCGAGCATTTATTGTGTCTGCAGTCTTTAAATGACAATCCCTTTGATAGTGCAATGCATATCGTTTCCCAAATGCCATTTGATCTGAACTCTGTTAGTTTTGTTGTCGATAAACAAGGGATAACATGAAAAGGATCACAGATGCCAACTGTGTTTCCTCATTGGAAGAATATTGGTTAATACGCAAGCACATCTGCTTGAGCTGGATGGGTGTGATGCCTGGTGTTCATGGCCCTTGATGTCTCTGGTGGTCTCGCATGGTGGTCGATTTGAGGTTAGGCTTGAATGTCACAAATGTGGCAAACACTTCAGGCCCTCTGGGGGAAGCATTAAGGCGTGAAAAGGGGGAATGGTACATTTCACCAGTGCGGCCTGCGCTGCAAAATTTCCATTTGTTTGAATTCCCTCCCACAGCCACCTTCCTTTGTTTGTCCTCTTGCAGTCATGATGATGCGGGGTGAGCTGGAAATATAGAGAACTTTTATAAAGATGCATTTTATAGTTACACACATCGTTTAGGGCCTCTGAGGGTTGAGATGCATGGAGGATGCAGACGGAGTGTTTTGTCTGGGTTTTGTCAACACTGCACTTTCTTTTCGTCTGGTTTGGATGACTTTAGATACGAGTGACTCAGGTTCTCATCCGTGACTTTTAATGCAAAAAACTGCTTGCTGTATTGTTCCTACACGGCGTTCTGTTTCCAACAATCACGTGACAAGTAGCCCATTGCTGTTGTGCTGTCACTGGCCTCAGCGATTGTACTAGGATGGTGTGGGTTGCCAAGTATAAGGGGTGAAATGGAGGGAGAGAGCAAACAGAATAGCCTACTGTGTGATTTGCAAATCTGAATGATGCTGTTGTGTGTGTGTGCGTGAGGTAAAAGGCCTTCTAAACTGGGTTTGTTTTGTATTGGAACTTCAGCCAGCCACAGCAACTTCTGCAGCACTCTTTTACAAAGCCTGCTGAGTCGTCTCTAGCGAACACACCAAGCCTTGGCTCAGCAAGGTGTCATAAGTCAGTCTTGACAGGGCCAAGAGACCCTACAATATGCTATGTCTGAAGCTCAACTGAAAGAGGAAGATGTTATAAAAGCTAACTTGTAAAAAAGTATAGGCGAAAACCTTTTGTATTGTTTACATCAACACATATTAAGAAATACATGTGCCAAGAATATTACCTGAATCTGTCTTTACATAAAGATGAATCGTTTATTTGCCATCTTAATTCATAACTCGATAAGCCGTGCATTCCCAAGAGGACAGGACAGCATTTCTAACTGGGTTATGCCTACATTTGGCCAAAACTTTTTTTTTTCGGTAGTGCACTTACGTAAGATACAGAGAAACTCTTTTCAGCACCCATCTTAGACTAGCTCTTGGTTGCTTTTTAATCTCAGTGAAGCTGTAAAATGGGAAAAATAATGTATACGGTGTCATATATAGTTATTCGTTTACATCATCAGCCAAGGGTATTCATTAGACTAACATGCTCTTCAGTAGTGTGTGGTTGGAAGACTGCATTTGTTTAATGTGCTGTGATTTATATTGCATTCTGTCAAACCACCGTTCGTTCGAGGCAGTGCCAGATATAAGCGCTGAAACTGAGAGCTTGTGAAGTCACTGTGGCGTAAAATCAACACTATGTAATTTTAGCACATTTCAAGCTGTACTATCAGAGACAATATTGCTAATGCAAACAGAATAAAGCTGCTTGGAAGAGCTTTTTTATTTTATTATTACTTAGAAACACAGCTGTTGTGCTTTTATTAAGCTCATATCTCAGCACATTTTCATTTTTATCTGTATTTTTATTATGTTTGCCAGTAAAAAAAAAAAAGAAACATCTATAAACAAGAAACCTTTTCTTGAAAAGCAAAACTGCATAATATAATTATTTTTCTTTTTTTTTAAGTTCAGAGAATAAGTTTGGGTTCCATTATATTATTAAATCTCTTATGCTAACCAAGACTGCATTTATTTTGTCAAAAATACTGTAAAATTGTAAGATTATGAAATGTAAGATGTAATAGTT
>JAUMHP010000026.1:1990281-2001818 GCA_032361065.1 Enteromius trimaculatus
CTACATGTCTCTATCCATGACGGGAACAGTTACACTTTTCATAATAGGGCTGCAAAGGAACCAAACCCACCCAAACTAGCTTGAACTTTAACACACATAACATCACTAATACAAAAACCCAACTGTCTTGCTTAAATTACAGTACACAAAAATAAGTAACTCTAAAGAAATACCCATAATGTACCCGACTACTAACACTGACTGAAGTCGACAGTCACGTCTTCTTTTTGTTATCAGTGCAAAAGACACTAAAATACTCTGTTGACTTTGGTCACACAAATAAATGTTATACACCTTTCAAATCTGTTAGGTGTCTACTTTTTTGAGTACACTCTCACTAAAACCTGCACTTTTGCAAAATAAGGAAAATAAACAGTGTGCGAGTTTTTTCTTTGCTCTCTGTGACTGTTTTTAGAAACGCATCACTGAAATGAGCTGAAACTCCCCGAAAACATGACACACAGACATGAGACACAAATCTAGGCTATAGAAAGCTTGAAGTGTCTACTTTTAAATGCAAGTCTTATGTGACCAGGCACATAAACCACTTTCATTATCAATCATCGACTGGAAAAAACATCATCTTTACCATAACATTACACCTCACTCAACAAGGAGTGTCGCCTCATCTTATGTGTTGCCTCTCTAGCAGATATCTGTAGGGCTGAAGGCTGGGCGACACCCAACCCAGGTGAAGCGGGAGACCGGCTGGTGTCGGCTTGCTGCGCCATTCCCACGGGATCCGTGCGCCTTATCTCAGTGTTCCCCTTAACTAGGCCAACCTGAGTCCTCCTTGCCCTAGAGCAGAGTAGCTCAGACTGTGTTCCTACTGGGTCTCCTTCGCCCAAGTAGGTTGTGGCTACAAATCTCAATATTCCACAGTCAGCCAGAAGGCTGTGTTTCCCTTCAATTATATCCATATTCTTATCGATATATTGAATTTTATGAAATCCGCATGCAGAAACTACGGGTTTAAGTCATGTACTGCTCCCTCAACCTCCTGCTCCGGCTCGGCTCTTCAGCAAAAACCTGCATGTGCACTGTGCTCGTGACCTCTTATACTCACGTAGTGATGAGGTGCACCTGAGCGCAATCAAGTGCACGCCGATATTCATTGGCCTTTTGTTTGATTGACCTCTCTGGTGAGTTCTCATATGTAATGTGTCCGTTCCCTCCTTCAGGGAAAGTGGGTTACATTCGTAACCTAGACGATTATCGCTGTGCAACCTTATAATTTAGTCTACAAAATTTGTGATATTGACTTCTAAAGGACGCTAAACATAGAAAAGCAGATCTAGAAAAAGTTCATTTTGGGTATTTTTGCATAACAAATTGTCACATAAACAGAAAATATTTTCATGTTTCAGAACTATTTCAGAAAATTGTATAATATAGAGCCTGGTTAGACCTGGTTAGGTCTACTTCATACATTTTCTCTGACCAGATATCTATCTGATCGTGAAAAGACCACGAGTAAATGCCCTATAATAGGTTTTCTAGACAGATTTAAATCCAATCATTCAAACCACTTCAGGAGGTGGTCTGGGATGCATTCCAGATGAAACTGGATAATTATAAATGCATGTGATATTCAAAGCCAATATGTAGCCTAAATTTTACTCATTAAATGATAAATGTACAAGAGCATGTTATAGGCTGAATGAGTTATGGTCAGATATTGTATGATAGTGCTAATCTAACATGCATACCTGTCATAAATAGTCAAGATGAGTGGAAGAGACCACAAACACTTTCTCAGTTTGTTAATCAACTTGGGGTTAAGAGTGTAATTTTCTTTTTATCCACAGCAATTTCACAGCAAAAACACTTGTTTAGAACAAATATTTTGCTTTGTTTCATAATTATAGTAACATGTTTTTCTTTATTTACACTAGAAAAATGGAAGTGAAATGTGACAACATGCCCTGTAGGTGAGGTACATTGTAAATATTTTAGAATAATAATTTCTGAACAATAAACACTGACCGTCAGTCTTTATTCAAGCAATTCTCATAGGTTCTCATTGGAATTCACAAAAATAAATACTGTAAATTAGGCTACATTGCTAATGTCATAGAATATAGATTCATAATAGCAGGGGACATTGTAACACAGTGTTACGGCAATGTTCCCCTTATGCAACACTGAGATTTAAAACTTGTTAATGTCTTCTGCTAGTTAATGAAGCATTAAAAAAACTGATAAATAACAGATTAGATCTTAAAATGATACCTTTGTCTCTTTTTTAATTAATCCTATGTAATTTAACATATAGTAACTACTTAACTATGCTAAATAAATTTTTCCACTTTCCCCTCTATATAGTTTTTATATGGCAACTAGTAAACACTGTAAAAACCTCTAAACTGTAACCTGACTCAAGCTCACACAACCAGTTTCCTCTAATCCAAAGGGATCTACATTTTTTCCTCCTTTTTCTGTCATCTATGTCAGTCTTCCACGGCCAGAGGAGCAACAAGGACTGACAGAGAGAAAACATGAATCAATATCCAAACTCACATCACACTGACAACTAAGTTAAACATATCGCTCTACTAGCTAACTTAGAAATCCACTTTGCTCTGCTAGCTTGCTCAAACACACACCATTCTTTTGGTTAGCCAACACTCCAGGCCATTCAAACACCTCAAACACAGCAGGCCGATGATGTAATCTTTTGCAACGTTTCCTCTTCGCAAACAATGCCTCAGTGGCTTCAAAACTGTGCAAAGAGAAGAAATAGATCAATATTGGATAGAAATATTAAAAAGAAAAATATGCCATTAGTGAAATTGTTTAGGCAGAATGTCAGAGAATGAGGAAATATAGCAAATGTAGCAAATCGCTTTGGAAAAAAAGCACATGCATATCTTGTGATGAAGTAAACAATGTGTACTGCTGTTTTATTCACATCTCTGAGATCTCTAACTCTCTAAGCCAGCCATCAAAGTAACGGTTGCTCTAAATCCTCCACTACATCACTGTTCTTCTCTATGTAAACCCGCTAGCACAACCTCAGCTTCAACTCTTACAGTACATGCTTTAAAAGAAAGGCAAATGTGAGCTTTCTTGCTCCAGTCTTGAGCTTGTTAGTATAGCGATTCCCAACCTAAACCTAAAATTGAAACCACAGAAAACACATCGGAGAGTGAAATACACACAGGGAGTCCTGGGGAATGTTCTGCTCACTGTAAATCATACATCGCACCTACACCACGCACAGAGAGGCAGTGGTTTTCAGCATATTCATTCATATTTAGCTGTTTCGCAAAAATGAAAATTTCAGGGATTCCATTTTCAATTGCTGAGCATCTGAGAAAAAAAATGTTAGGAATACAAAACATTTTTTTGACAGCTGGGTCATTGCTACAGTTTGGTATTTTTAAGTGAGCTGGTAGATAAAATTCAGTTTTTTAATCTTATTAGTTGGATTTGATCGAAAACACACTGGTCATAGTCAGGCCTCAAACTCAAGTATAATCTAATACGCCTGACTGTTTTTAAGTAAAGGAACTAATATTTTATAAGAAATATGATATAAATAATGATAAAAATATAAAATGTAAAACTTTAAAATTTACAAAGCAGGGTAAACAGGTCAAACAAACAAAGCTTGAGAAAGAAAACCATGCTAGCAGAAAATTAACATTTATTTAGAATTGTAATAGATATCTCACAAAAATGAGTACACCCCACACAGTTTTTCAATATTTTATTATATCTTTTCATGTGACGGGACTGAAGAGATTAGATTTTTTTTTTTACAATATATAGTTGTGAGTGTACAGCTTGTACAACAGTGTAAAATACACAACCATTATTTCTAAACTGCTGGCTACAACTAAGTGAAAGTTTTCTCTCACCAGTGGCGCATGATTTCTTAGAGTTACAAAGTCTCAGGTGTAAACAAAGAGCATTTGTGTGCTAAATTTGGTGTTATCACTCTTACTTTCTCATACTGGTCACTGAAAGTTCATCATGCACCTTATGGCAAAGAACTCTCTGAGGATCTGAAAAAAGCATAATTTAGTAAAAATATTTATAAAAATGTGTGGGATGTACTCACTTCAAATCTACTATAACAGACCTTTCATTAACAAGTATAATCTTATAGTATAAACTGTAGTAATTCATACTACTATAATGTACAGTATTAACATATTTACTAATGCTCAAGACTTATTATTATAAAAATTGTAATTACACTTCATTTGGAGTACAACTTGTGCACAATGCATGTTTCTCAGTATTAATATTATGAAGATTGAATAATCTTTTAATAAGTGCATATTTTGATAATAACAAAGTTTCGGGAGGAGCGCTGGCCAAAGTAATCGCAGCTGCTTTATATCTCCTAATCATCTCGTCATCACGGTCACCCAATCACATCCTTTTATCCTATTATAAATAAACCCGCTTTCCTCTCATCCACATCTTGCTTTTGTGCAATGGGTTAGTAATCCCTCTTCCAGCAATCCGCTACCCGCCCTCCCATCCCCTCTAATCAGTCCATCTGCCTCAACTTCAATAACCACCGCTGCCTCAGATCCACCTGCAAATACCTCCACAGCTTTCCTTTTTGCGGGGGGCCCACTCTAAAATCATTTGCTCAGCACTCAATAAAAACACAAAAAAGTATTTATCGTCTTCTGTCAATGTTTCTATTTTGTCTGCTGAATTATCATCCCATTCTGATCCTAACTTTTCTCTATTATCATTAAATATCTATTATCAGGTCTATCACAAGGATTCCATTCCGGACCCAATCCCATATCTGCCCCAACCTCCAATCCACCTCCGCCGAACTCGACACCGTAGATTCTCGAATCAAAAAAGAATTAGACTCCACTTATTGGCCCTTTTTCTTCCCCACCCTTTCACTACTTTTCGGGTCAGCCCCATCAGCATTGCAACATGAAAATACTCAGGCAAAAAGAGGCTGATCATCGACCTCTCCTCCCTGCATAATTCTCACAATCCCAGCATTAACAGCCTCATTCCCCTTTAAGAATTTTCCCTGCCATACCACAATGTTGACCAAGCCATAGAAATCATCAAAAAATTCGGCAGAGGCACACAGCTAGCTAGAGTAGACATCACATCTGCCTTCAAAATCATGCCCATCCACCCTGATTTCTGGCACCTTTTCAACATCCAATGGCGAAACCAATTTTATTTCGCTGTTCGCCTAACCTTCGGTTGCAAAAGCAGTCCACAAATATTTGACATGCTCTCCGAAGCAATTTGCTGGATTCTGTCTAACAACTATCAGATCCACCACCTCATCCATTTCCTCAACGACTTCCTAGTTATTTCCCCCCCTCCCGCCTCCGATTTATCAGCCATCCTAAAAGTTTTCAATCTCCTCGGAATCCCCATAGCCCAAGAAAAAACTTTGTGACCTAGGACTTGCGTTGAATTTCTAGGCATCAACCTTGACTCCCAGAAATTCGAAGCAGCCCTCAGCAAAATCCCCCAGGGTCGACCTTTCATTTCCCACCTGCTAACTCTAGCTTCTTCCATCCCCTCCCATGAAGACCCTATAACGCTAACAGATCCCTGCCTTCTTTCCCAGTGGAACGGCCATTCTTTTTTCTAGAAAGACTGCCTGGCTAACCCCCGTAGACATCCAATTACTCACCAATGCCGCCCCCTCCATAGGCTTCGGCAGCTTCTATCATAACTGATGGTTCGCCTCCCCATGGCCCTCTGAACTAGCTCAAACCCCACCTCACCAAGCCTGTAGTGCCCTTTTTGAACTATACCCCATAGTTGTTGCTTCCGCTCTTTGGGGTAAAGAATGGGCTGCTTCCTAAATAGTCATCCATTGCGACAACGAAGCCACAGTTCACTTCAAGACTTTCCATCTAAGCTACAACCTTCCCTTTCCAGATTTCTCTCTCCTAGCCATTACCTCTTTCATTTCCTAACTTAACGCACTCAGATTCCTCCAGGTCAACTCCATTAAGGAATACCTTAGCGGAATCCAATTTTTTCATAAACTCCTACTCGGCTCCACATCCCCTGCGATCACTAATGCCCAAACCAACCTCATCATAAAAGATATCCAAAGAGAACAAACACTTCCCCTAACCCTGGAGATCCTTAGCCTTTGCATTGCCAACCCTTTGCCAATGCTACAGCAATCCTCTTATAGATTGTACTTCAGACGTTAAGTTTACCCTAGCGTTTTTTGGCTTTCAAAGAGTGTCCGAATTTACACCAACTCCCCTTTCAATCCTTCCATCCACCCCACCATTTCTGACCTTTCCATTCTCAACCACGAAACCATAACCTTCTTCATTGTGCATAGCAAAACAGACCAGCTCAGGAGAGGCCATTACGTTCACATCTTCAAATTACAGTCCCCTACCCAACCATACCAAACTTTAAGAGCCTTCCTAGCATACAGAAGCTTGTTCGCTGCCTCCCCTTTAGAGCCTTATTTTACAGGCAAGCTTCACCAACCTGCATCCATGTTTTGGTTTCAAAAGCACCTTAAATCCGTTCTCTCAAGATCAGGATTTTCCCCAGACAGATACTCTTCCCACTCCTTTCGGACTGGAGCCGCTACTTCAGCTGCAGAAAGAGGCCTTGCCCCCAAGCAGATCTAGACTCTAGGATGCTGGTCCTCTGACGCTTTCAAAAACTATATCCGCTCAGACCCTGCTACCATCCAGCAAACCATGCAAACCCTCACCAACCCAAACCAAAGCTCAACCCACCTCCTGCCCAACCCCTAACCACCAGCTCTAACCGTAGCCTCCGCAGAGGCATCCAACTGCTCTGCTCTCCTCACCCTCTAAGTCAGCTTCTCCACCTCCACAGAGGCATCCCTATTTTTTTTTCTCACCTCCACAGAGGTTGCTTGCTTTGAAAAAAAAAAAAAACAGCAAGGTTTGCTTCCCTGCCTCTGCAGAGGCTTCCGCATTTTACCTGTGCAGAGGTTGCTTGCTTTAAAAAAAATAAAAAAAAACCCAGCAAGATTTGCTTGCTTTGAAAAAAACCCAGCAAGGTTTGCTTCCCTGCCTCCGCAGAGGCTTGCCCGTTTTTCCTCCGCAGAGGTTGCTTGCTTTGACCGTCTGAGGTGATTTTGGGGCACTTGAGATGTTTGGACATGCTCTGATATTTGTGCTTTTATCAGCCTCTTAGAACATATTATTGACCAACCTGTATTGTTCTTGTAATCAGCACAAATTGTTCTTCAACAATACGTGACAAAGATGAATTTATATGTTTGCATTTTTTAGAAAAAAAAATATGCGTGGTTAGTAAGTTTTGTGAAAAAAAAGTTGTTCAAATAAGGCCATGAAACACACACTTAATAGTACTTTTGAGTAACCAGTGTATTAGGCTAGAATATTTACTTCAGAATGATGTGAAAATCATTCCACTTACTTTTTCAGAGAAAACAATATAGTGTTTTAAATTTTAAAAGACATGTTTTGAGGCTGAAAGCCAGTATGCGAGGGGGTGTGAATGGTCTTTAATATTCAGTGATAATCACCAGAAGAGACAATGATCCCTCCCCTAATGGGCCATTAGTGGCTGTCACTGATGCAGGTAAGAAATAATCTGAGATATAAAGGAGATGTGAGAAAAATTATTTGTTTTTTTTAATTCATAACACAGTATAATTAAAATATACATAATAAAGGTCAAAGACACATCATTGATCTAACTACAGAGATGTGAACAGACTTTGAGTCAATCCTGAAAACAGATTATGTTCAACAAGTGAAACCTCTACACAATACCTGATATTTCAGTGTTTGCTGCTTCTTTTCAAGAAAAATAAAAGCTTGTTTTACCATAGAATACCAGTGTAGTTAAACATCTGATGTTTGTAACAGCACTCCTAAGAAAACATCACAGGAGACAGGACTCTGTGGTACAGGTGTCTGATCACTAAAAAACAAACAACAAAACATCTGTGAGCATGCTAATATCAGTATATGTATCAATATATGCTTTGTATTATCTTAAAAAAGCATTTTACAGTATATCCAAGATTTTATTATTATTATTTAAAACATTAAACATCTATAGATATATATTTATAAAATAGATTTGTGAACAGAGTATCAATACTAAACATTTTAAGACTCACAGGATTCATCATTCACTCATATTACTTTAATATTGTAATGTTTTATACTATACATCGTAAGAAATGTAGAAGTCTATCATATTCAAACTGTTTCACTATATTCCAAGCATTTTAATCAGGAATTATAATTTGGAAAAACCCCAGCTAGTAAATGTGTTCGGGTTTATGCCACAATATGTAAACCAAAGCTAAAAATAAAGAAACACTTACTCATTATAACGATCTGCTCCGTGGGTCAGCTTGCACAATGCATCTGTTATTCCTTTCATGATATCTTCCTGAATCGAACCACGCGTCAAATCTTCTTTGTCTGAAGTAAAGAAAACCTTATTTCTCCCAGCGCGTTGTTGTTTCCAAGCAAAGCTTGCGCTGCTGTCGTGGGCGTGTACATGTCGCGCGCATCGCACGTGAATGATTGTAATAACAATAGCGTGTGAAGCTCGGGTACACGGTTGAATTACCTATAATGAGCTCAAATAAAGAAAACGAACATGGTGTTGTTTTCATACTGATACCTTTAACACAGAATATTTGTTTTCGACATGACTAACTTCATTTTAGAGTAGACATATGCAGCTTTCTTTAGATATAACTCTCATGTCTGTGAGTCATGTTTTCGCTGAGTTTCAGCTCATTTTATTGACGCATTTTATTCTGAACATCACCCAGCAGAGACAGCAGAGAACGCACCCTGTTCATTTTCTTTATTTACCAAAACCAGAATGTTTTGTTGATATTTTGAGTGTATGCAAATAAAAATAGACCCTTTACAGATTTAAATGCAGTATTACTCTTATATGTGTGATCATATATGACAGAGCAGTTTTAGTTCTTTTCTCTGACATCTGAAAAAAAGTCACGCGCTCCCACCGGCAGGAGAGCAGACCTCAGACTGTAAAAAGATTTGTTTCCCTGCCTCCGCAGAGGCATCCCGATTCTACCTCAGCAGAGGTCACTTTCTTTGAAAAAATAAAAAAAAAACCATCGAGATCCGCTTCTCAGATGCATCCAACTATTCACCTCTGCAGAGGTTGCTTCGCTTTCCAAAAATATAGAGCTTCTCCGCTTCAGAGGTAAGCAACACCTCTGCAGCAATCCCTTCTGGCCCCTGCAGAAAACCCTCCCCTAAATCATTTCCCGTCCAAATCCCTTGTTTTTATTGTTCCAACAGATCTCTAGACGCGACCAACGCAGTCCAAAAAAATAAACAAACAAAAAAAACATTTGGCGGCTGTTCCTTTTATAGTTCTTTTGGGGGGCAACGGGAGTTCAAGCCGGGCACCGAACCCTTGCCCTCGCTAGGGTTCAGGCCACTAGGGTTCAGAACCTGCCGTTCTCCCGGCTCGCTTCCCGGACAACACGCCAAATTTGCTTTTCACTCTTCCATCCATTAATGAGAAAGCGCAAACTCGTGAAGTGCATGTTTTGATAATAACAAAGTTTTGGGAGGAGCACTGGTCGAATTAATCGCAGCTGCTTTATAACTTGTGAATATCAATCTTTAAATGCAAGATATTCAGTGTACCTGTACAAGTATAGTCTGCTTTCAATAGTTTCACTAGAACAATATACTTCACTATGTCTTTAGTTGGACCTCAGCACTACTTTGCACAGTTAAAATGCACTAAGTATAAGATTCCAATTTAGAAAATTTGAAGTATACCAGTTTAGTATGCTAAAAGTACAATTTTATTAAATGTATTTTTCACATGTTATGTAGAGCATGTGTTATGCTATTTTTAGTGTAATTGTATGGTTTTATGTAAAAAAAAATGCATAAATGTAAAACAACAACAAAAACATTTAATCTTAAAATCATGCAACATCGTTCCAGGTGGAAATAAAATCTACTAAACTATAGGAATGAGTCATCTGTGGACTGACCAATGCATACAGTGGTTGCACTGCATTTTTGCAATGCTGTAGTAGTAATAAATCTGTTTATGGATCTGTTTAGGGGGACACTGACACTGTATTTATGAGACCAGAGGGCAACTTAATACTGGAGCTGAGGTAAGAAATAATGAGTGCTGGAGGATAATGTTCATACATAATTTTGCTAATAAAAGGTAAAAACCCTTCCTTTGTATCATCGGTTCCATAGAGATGCATGTGTTATGACCTTCTCCGGCTGAGTTATTTTGTTCTGCACATTATATACCTGACATCATCAACATGCTGTATAGTGTCACACAAATATATACTTATTCTTTACTTTATCTTTACCTTTGACCTCATCAATTTTCTAGCCAGACTCATGGTATATGTGCAAGCTTCTAGACTTACCGTAACAAATCCAGGTCATGCTGCAACAATAGATGCCGTGGGCTTAAAAACTATGAATATAGAAAATGGTTCTACTTTCAGGAGGCATAACAACATTGGAAAATATAGCTGCAAGCAGCAATTGTGGGAAAAGACACAGTATGGCACAGATCATATTATAATTTAACCAATCCGCAGAGAATCAGTGGATGGTAGAATTATGATTTTGGAACAGCTGCACAACATTAATGAGCATTTAATCACCAAGCCTGGAATATTTAAACAATTCTTTTTAGTAGATCTTTTCAGAAGATTTCCGTCTTGTCCGATACCAAAAATCTGTTAACAACATGAGCTTTGAAATTACAAAAAGCAGAAGATGAACTGCTGAAAAAAGCAGGATTTTAGGATCTTAGAGGCATATTGCAATGGTCAGATTTTCTTCAAAATCAATGGAACATTAATGATGTCCTGTGATTGTGAAACCTTGAAATGGATACATTCTCTAAACTCTTACTCAAGAAGATTAAAATCCTTTGAAACCATACTTTACCTAAACAACAAAAAGCACTATAATAAATCATAGGATTATGAAATAATAAAATCATTAAAAGGAGATGTTCACCCAAAAATATTTTCTGCCATTAATTACTCATCCTTGTGTCATTCCAAACCCAGAAGACCTTTGTTCATCTTTGGAACACAAATTAAGATATTTTTGATGATATCAGTGACCCATCTGACCCACTATAGACAGCAATACAACTGAAATGATCCCAGATCCAGAAACGTAGCGGAACCGTAAGCCTTTGTTATGTTTTCCATGTATGGTTCTGTAAGGTTCCGCCTTCTTAGGTCGGCTGGACACTGCGTGCTTGTCTTTCTCGCACTCCTGGAAAACACTTCATTTATTAAAATTTTGTTTTCTATGTTTTGTTTTAAAACCATACCTGACGTGTCAAAACTTCAGCGATACGCAGAAATCAGAAATCTCCAGGTACAGCATGCCCCACTGCTTTGTTGCCCTGCGCTTCAGTTTGTCAGTATCCTTGTCATACAGTTATGCACCCAGAAGAGTCCTCTCATTGTACCGGTCATAATGGATTTCAATACTCCAAGATTAATCATAACATTTAATTTATTTTGCCAGGCACAGTAAATA
>JAUMHP010000026.1:2009847-2045751 GCA_032361065.1 Enteromius trimaculatus
TTGTAACTTGGTCTTGTTACATTTTTTTTTTTTTTTTTTTTTTTGCATTTTCGTGAACATAATGAATAATACAAAAGCAGCCTATTCTCACACCATTTAAAGCCATTGGAATAAACAAAGTATAATATACCCAAAAATAAAAATGGTCATCTTTTAATCTCATTTTCAAAATTTTTTTCCAAACCTGTGTGACTTTCTTTCGTAAAATACAAGAGGAGAAATTTTAAATAATTACAGAACTATGTTTTGTTTTGAAGAATTGTTACTGAACTTTTAAAAACTATTTTTATCTAACTATTTTGTCCATACATCGAAATTCAATAGGTTCAAAACAACACTGGCCCTCTGACTTTCATTGTATGTACATTGCCATTTTTCATTAAGTCTTCTTTAGAGAATCACATGAAGAAATAATAAAGGGGAAATGTTGGCAGAATATAAATTTCTTAGGTCAACTATAACTTTAAATTAAATAACACTAGCCTAGAACTCCAATAATATCAACAATGTGTTTTAAAAAATAAATGTGTGTGATCAGTCACACTGAAAAGTCTGTAAGGCATAGCAAAAAATAAAAATCAGTAGCAAACGCAGTGGTAACATTCTGTAGCAGTCAATAAGTGTTGGGACACAACAGTGAGGTATAAATGTCAAATTAAGTCAATATAACAGTTTAGAGGCTGCTCTGGGAACTATAAGATCATTCATTAATCATTTTTTGCAGATCTAGTGCTGTTTACTTCTGAACTCTGTCTTTATAGGCCCACAGCTTTTCCCTGTGTGACAAACTAAAACAGTAGCCAATGGCCTTCTCAGTTTCAATGATTCTCTTTCGGAAACGGTCTCTGTCCCGCGCAAACTCCTCCCACGGTCCCTTACGAGATGCTTGAAAAGCAAAGGACCAAGCTTGCATCTTGTGGACTTGTACGATAGGAGAAAATTTCACCTGGAAAACATTGGCAACATGCTGTTAGCAAGCAATGACCGACAGTCGACATAATAGTTTTGGCTCAATTTTGCAATTTTTCAGAATGGTCAACACTGTCAATAGTGGTGTAATGTATGAAGCACAGCTCCCACAAAAATCACTTTCAAACCAAGTTTGAGAGAGCAACCTGTTGTGGAATCTGTGAGGAGAACTTGAAATTCACAATTGCGAAAATTAGCTAAACACCACTGAGCACACCTTAAAGAGATTGTTCATCCCTTACTTAAGCTCATCCCATTCCAAACCTCTATGAGTTTCTTCCTTATATTGAACATAAAAGAAGCTATTTTGAAGAATGCGAGTAATCAAACTGTTGATGGTCCCCATTGCCTTCCATAGTAATTCTTCCCCTACTATGGAAGTCAATTGGGACCATCAACTGTTTGATTACTCGCATTCCTCAAAATATCTTCTTTTATTCAACATAACAAAAACAACATGAGGGTAATTAAATGATGACAAAATGTTCATTTTTTGGTGAACTAATCCTTTGAGACTTCATAATTTCCTTGATAATTACCTTCTTAAAATTGGGACGTTTCCTTTGATGGCCTTGAAGAGCAGTCAAACCAACATGTCGTCTCCATGGCACCACTGATAATGTCTCAACTGGTAATTTGTGGCAGCAATGGCGAGCAACTTTACTTGACTTTAACGACGGCTTTGAGCGTCTTGAAGATTTTAAGAGTCTATCTGTTTTGTTTTGTGTGTTACCGCTGGGCGAATCATGTTTTGAAGGAACTGATGTAGCTGGTGAGCTTTGAAGAGGGGCTCTGAAATTCAATGGGTGATATGGGTCATCATTCTGAGAGAGCGATTTCCATAATGCCTCTTCTTCTTCATCTTCAGAACCTGGTTTGGAGGAATCAGAGCCTGTAGATGCAGTGGATTGTGATACAGTGGGACTTTCAGCCTTCAAAACCACCTGTGCTTTGCTTTTTTCTGGAACAGCACTGGACAAACATGCCTTGAAGTGTAGAGGATGATATGGATCCGTCGAGTTGGTCAGAAGATCCCAGAGTTTGTCATTCTCCTCTCGTTCTCCTTCAAAACAAGAGCTGTCTGTGCTTCCCCAGCTGAACTCGCTGTCTGAGAACTGACCGACTGACTGGACTTGACATGGAGCTTGAACATCCTCAGTAGATGAACCACATGAATCAGGATCGACAGGCTTCTGATGCTTTACAAACTGCTTTGCAGAAAACCCAGACACATGTGCAGTAAATGTGCAGGTGTTCTCTCTGCATTTCCTCTCTGATCCTCCTAATATGGTCCAGTCGTATCCATGTTTCCACATGGAGTGATCTCCAATATAGAGGTCTTCGGTGTCATTGAGACACTCTGTTGCATGGGACACAAGGTCGTCCACCAAGGAGCAACAGAGTTCATCACTGACCAGACTGGACAGGACAGCTCTGGAGTGGGAGCTCACGTCGAATGGGTCCCTGCCGAATTTCGAAAGTGGATTGGAACCCCCGACCACAATGTTTTTGTTGTTTTCAAACAAGGATGAGAGCAGGAAACCGTCAGAAGGGTCTCCTGACCCACTTGTCATGTGCTGAATGTGTTGCCCTGTCTCATCTGTAATTCTCAAGTGGACTTCAAATCTGAACATCTGGAAAACTGGGGACCAAATAAAAAGTTACTAAAATGACCTTAAGCACGCCTTTCTTACAATTCATTCATTCATAGAAATGTATATAAGGATGGATAGATGCACAAATGCATGGATAAATAGATAGATGAATGACGGGAAAAAAAGCTGTAATATTGAGAAATACTATTTCAATTTAATTCTAATATGCTGATTTATTACTAGAATTGTTAATGTTAGAAACAGCCAAATATATTTTTTTGGAACCTTTGATTTTTTATATTATTTTTTTTCTCAGTATTCTTTGATGAATAACAAGTAAAAAAAACAACATGTTTAAAACATTTAAAAATAAAACATTTCTAAAATGTATATCTATGTTATGACTTTTTGTTCATTTAATAGATCCTTGGTTAATCAAAGTATTCATTTCTTTTAAAGAAGAAAGAATAAAAATATACTGATCTCAAACTTTTGAACAGTAGTGAAACGGTAAACTACCGTAACAGTAGTTTTGTACATTACTATCCATTTTAAATAAATGCTTCTCTTTTTTAATATTTTAATGATCAAAGAATCCTAAAAAAAACTATTAAGAAGCTCAACTGTTTCCAACACTGATAATAAAAGATCAGCATATTATGATTTCTGAAAGGATCACGTGACACTGAAGACTGGAGTAATGATGCTTTGTATCACAGGAATAAATTACATTTTAAAATATATTCACACAGAAAACAGTTCTTTAAATATTTCACAATATAACCGTTTTTTCTGGATTTTTAATCTAATAAAAGCAGCCTTAATGAGCATAAGAGACATCTTTAAAAACCATTAAATATCTTACTGACCCCACATTTTTGAACGGTAGTGAATATAAAAGATTAGTCAGGTAAAATGAAATAAACATTATTATAAATATTCATAATTAAATTATAATAAATAAAAAACTTGCATCCCTGAGTTATTCGGTTTCAAATTCTGTTTACTATTAATGTTGTTTTCTTTCAACTTATGTCACTCTCCTCTAAAGAAAACACGTTTCGTTATGCATACATATGCAAATCTAGTGTACAAATGCAAATAAATTGACCAACTTTTTCATTTTACGTATTTTAGTTGTCAGCTTTAACCTATAAACATAATTTATCTGTACAGTGATCTACATCTCAAGGTTAGATATGTGATATACTGTAAACAAGATAATGTAAAATCAGCAATGGCTACGGGCAGCAAAATCTTTCAATGCAAATATATTAATGAGTAAAACCAGAATTACCCGAAATCAATGTGCAGCAGATGACCTGGACCAGCAGGCGCAGGTGCTCCCACACCACCGTCAGGATCTGTTTAGTCCAGGGCAGAAGCATCATGCCGCTGTCCCCGAACCGCCGCAGCGCGGTCCGCTCCGACGCGCTCCTCTCCATCCTCAAACAATACCCTGTCACGTATTCTGATATTCGTCCCTCGGTTTGTTTTCTCTGTCGCAATTTATCGGCTGCTTTTTGAAGTTTGCTAACCACATCTTCGCAGATATGTGAGCGTTAACTCCGAGCGAAAGCTGCTGAGGTCCACATGATCACCAAGTCCCGTTTACAGCACCTCTGACTGAACGTGTGACTGCGACAAACGACTACAACTTAAGAAAGCACTCCACTATAAACAAACATCTCCAGCCCTGCAACCGTGCGACCTTTGATTTGATCGCTTGTGTGTCACTCACACTGGCACCGCCCTCTCTCACAAAAAACACGCCCATATGATGGCGTCGTCCGGTGACGCAGGGTTTGTTGTCCCATGTGAAACAGCATGAAGCAACAGGTCTACATATTGCTACTATTACATCACGCAGTTACAGTAAGCTTTGTGGAAATATATTTTATACCTATTACTATTCATTTATTTTCACCTATTATTTTAAAATAATAAAAAAATTTGCTTTCGCTACGTCCAGACTGGATCAAAGTCCCTTTAAGGCATTTTGAATTGTGCATTAAACATGACATTCGATTATTTCAGATAAAACCTCTTAAAACTCGCTGATTATTGCTTTTTTATTGATAATTATTGAGGCAAATTTCGAACCTTGTTACTCCGCTTTTTGCCTCACGCTATTTTGAACATGGCTCTACTAAAAACACCAGAAAATTACAAGATACTGACAGAAGGTATTCATTCAATCTGTAACAGACTTATCAGTAAGTAACTGGCCTCAAGAATATAAAAACTGCTGCCCAGATTACAAATATGCCTAATTTGATATATTAGGCATAAAATGTTAAACTTGTTTTAGTATTTTCATGCATTTCCTGTGCTTTACTGTGGTACAAATATTTGTGACTGTAGCCTATAAATTTGACAATTACTTCACAAGTTGCATGTCAAATACACGGAGTAAGCCTCAAATACATAAATGCATTTGGAAATGTATTATTTTAATGGAATCAGTTAAATTCTTTATCTTTTTGCATTGTTTTTATGTCCCCTAAAATACAAAATGTACATCTACAGCAGCCCTGTGTGATTGTCAAGGAGCAAAATCTAGTGTCAACTCATGCATACTTCCTCATCAGTAAGCTCTCACCCCGGTGACAAAGCAGATGTGTGCTCTGGCCCGGCTGATTCTCTCTAGATGCTTTCTCACAGCAACAGCCGGTTTAATGAGGTGGTACAGAAACGCTGGCAGGTCTGAGGTCAGCCCTTTCAGACCGTTAGTATTTTACTGCCAGTGACGAAGCGCACCTGGGCCACACCAACACACAGAAATCATTAGCGAGCGAGGGTCAACGTTTTGAAGGTGTAATTTAACACAGAATGAAAATTTAATCGACATTTACTTGCCCTCATATAATTTTATATTTAGAACCATTTTCTCCTTTGGAACACACAAAAGATATTTTGAAGAATGTTGGGAGCTAATTTGACTTGGTTACCATTTACCTATAAATCATATAGATTTGGAACAACACAAGCAATTCAACATTAGTTGCTCAACATACATAAATGACAATTTTCTTTTTTTTTTAACATCCGTTCTTGCACATCTCCAAAGGCAACTTTAGCCACAAATCACCAGTGTTATTGTTATCTAAAACTTACAATTATTTTGACAGTGAATTGAAATTAAGATGAGAAAAAAAAAAGAAAAAAAAAATAGAAATGTTTTGGGAACTAAAAATGAAACTGTTTCTAAACCATTTCAAAATACTGATAATTATTTTAGTATATAGATAACGAACCACTAAAATACCAATAGAGATCACTTGTCTTCAATTATAACAATAATATTAAACCTAATTATAATATTTAATTTAATATGTTATTATTAATTAATAATGGACAATTAATAACTCACCATATAACAATGGTTTTAACCGAATATTAAAAGAAAATACAAGTGAAAAAAAACTATTCAAGGTTACGTAAAAAAAACTTTTTTATGAAAAAAAAAAAGAAAAGAAAAACACACACAATAGATGCAAATTATAATATTCAACTCTTTGTGTGTTTCTTGCCTGCCCCCTACTGGTTCAAGTAAATTGTTTATTCATTAAAGCAGCCTCAAAACAAATAAATTATACTGAGAGGTGTTCAAAAACATTTAATTTTCTTTAAGAGAGCGACAGAATTACAGCAAACATTGATTCGGTCAGGTTAAGATAACCAATAAATAACTGGCCATGTTAATATTCATTCATAATGTATTTTTAACAGTCATAATACAGCGAATTAGATCACTATTTGCATTGTGAGTGATGACAATCTTATACATCTTTTTAAAAATGCCTCCTGGTAAACTCATAGATAAACGATTCAACTGAGCTCTAGCAGTAGCTTTTAGCCACAGGTGCTGTTCCCTTTTTAAAAAGGGTTCGTTATACTAATTCATTGAAGGGTTAAAAAAAAAAAAAGGCTGGACCAACTCTGATCACACTATGGGAAGTACAAACTACATTATCTTACAAAACAGGTATTTCTTTTTTTTTTTAAACCAAGTGCGAAAATGAAAGGAGAGCGTCTGAGGCACCCTGTTATTGTTCCCTAAAGGGACATGGTCATTTGGCACATGATCAAAAGCACAGTGAACTCTGCTGTGCTTGTTTTGATAGCTGAAAACCATACAGACTTTTAATGTTTCTTATTTGCATATGTAGAAAAGGAAAGTGTAAAAATGTGCGGTTTTAAAAATACAAGTGTCAATCTCTCTCTATATATATATATATATATCTCTTATATAAACTCTTCTTTAAGTAAGCTGTTTGGTCCTTTTAAGTTCCAAATGTACAGAGCACAAATGTTGAATTCATCAAGTTAGGTGTATTGATTCTTTCAAAAAAAGACTCAACCTTGATTAGTGTCATAGAGAGAGAGAGAAAGAGAGAGAGAGAGGGATGCTGGGGGAATGTGGAGTGGTCCTGTAAGGGCACTTGATGCAGTCACATCACCTTTTTGTGGAAGGCTGTTGGGGAGCAATCATTGGATCTAAAAGTAGGGCACCGTTGTGAGCTTGTACCACTTGACAGTCTCTCTGCTCAGGTCAAAGTCTTTAAGGCTGAGGGTGATGCCACCCAAATAGCAGTTCTCTCGCAGAGACTCTGCACTGAGCACGCTCAGTTGAAGTTCCCTTTGTTTCAGAGTTTCCTTACTGTAGCCGCTGTACACCAGCTACGAACAAACAGAGAAGGAAGTCGTTTATTAGCTTTAGAATAACGCATGCGTGGTTAAATATGTAGGTTTTAGTTACCATTTCGTTAAAAGTCGGGTTCCTAGTTTTCCTGGCGATCTTCGTTTTGCGTTTGGAGGTTTTGTGGGGGTCTGGGAGAAGGTATGTTTTCACATAAGGGTTTGGGTCTGCACCGTCATTTGATATCTGTGATTGGGAGGAAAAATAAACGGATGTGATTTTGGAATGAACAGGAACTGGAAACAGTTTGAGGACAGGTGCCTTTGATACTTCTTACCAGGTCTTTAATGTGCATGACCATGATGAAGAGCGTGCTGTTTCGGTACGACACCGACAGCTTCACCTCACCCTCCACGCGGCCGGTGGTGGGACTCACTGGAGGCATATCTGCCAAACACACGTCAGAAATAGGAAAACAATCACTGTAATGTGGTGCGTTCAAAATACATTTAAACAAAGATTACATTCAAAATATGACACACACACCTGGAGTTTTAGAGAGTCCTTCAACCCCCTCGGTCTTGTCATCTCTCGCAATAGGGTGGAAGAAAGTGTAGATAAGATCACACTAAGAAAAAACAAAAAACATTTATTACACTACTGTTCTAAAGTGTAGTTTTGCATGAAATTGATCAAAAGTGACAGTAAATATGTGTTCTAAAAGATTTTTATTTCAAATGAATGCTTTTCTTTTGAACCTTTTATGCAAAGGATCCTGAAAGAAACTGAGATTAAAAGTTAAATATGAATAAAAATTTTATTTTTAAAATAAAATTTAACTTTAATCTTGATATTTCTATCAGGATTGATAAATAGTGCTGCCAACCAGTTAATTGCGATTATATATAAATACACACATACTGTACATGTTTTGAAAATATTTACATGTATATACATACATTATTATATTTTTATTTAATATAAATACATAACATGTAAATACTGTAAATTCATTCAATCAAATAAAGTACACTTTAAAGTACTAAAATACAATTGTATGATTTAAAAAAAAAGCAAACTTAAAGAAGATAAAAGTCTGTTAAGTTTCATAGACTTTCAATTGACCCACCTGCGTGACTTCTGTTGAGCTCCTCATCAGATTGTGCACATAGCTGCTTAATTCCACCTTTCTTTTGGATGCCACATCCTTGATATGTGTACGCCCCAGCACCATTTTACTGGGGAATCTACAGGAATAATAAACAGGAAAAAGACTCTAAGGAACACTGAAGTTCAGAATTTGACAAACCATGGTACAAGAGGTGAACTCACATACCCCGGCAACTTCCACAGAGGGAAGAGGATGGTCAACTTGTTGTGCAGTTCCTGGAACTCATCAAAAGTACGGAAGACGAACTGAGGCTCATTCTGACCTTCCCTAAGGATCCTTATAACGTATGTCTGAAAGAGAAAAAAAACAAGTAAAATGAGGAAAATATATACACATATACATGTATATACACACACAAAAAATGCATACATACTGTATATATATACACACACACACACACACAAATACCTCTTTGTGTACGTGTACACGCATATATTGCTTTATAAAATATAAAATTAGTCTCACATAGTGCTTGTCTGGATTGTATCTCTTCTGAAATGAAAATACAGAGGTATCTCGAATCCTGCCGTCCTGCTTCATAGTGTATGTCCGTGGAGCGAAGGAGAGGATTGGCTCGTCATTGGAGGGAAGTCCAGAGAATCTTAACTGGGCCAGATTATGGATAAAGAAATTAAACTTTGTGGCTACACTGCCCAGACTGGATTCAATCAACCTGTAAAACAAAAAGGTGGAGGAAAAGAGGCAGGTATTAAAAATGTTATTTAGAAAGCAAAATAAATAACAAACAATACATTTACCTTGTGAAGAAAATGGTAGCTTCTGCATCTGTAGTCTGAGGCTGAAGAGCATCATACACATATTTAAGATCTTGGACTCCAGTGAGCTCAGGTAACCCTGACTGTGTCATCTGTGTTGAACACACAATTACAAAACTGATCAATAAACAATTAAACAGTAAGCCCTAAGTGAAGAAAATTAGGCAAACAGCTTCCTGTCATATGGGTTGTGCAATTAATGTCATGTATCTAACATTGGCAAAAACATTTACACAGAATCCTTGTGTTGACAAGACCCTACATATGAGACACTATTGACTTTTGTTTGCAGAGTGGTTCTGTATAATACCAGAGACAGCAGGTTGAGGAGGAGGTTGGAGTGTTTGCGTATCAGGTTGTAGGCTTGAGAGCAAAGGTCAACAAAAAGCTGAAAGCGGCTAGTGGGTCTCTCGCCTCCATTGATGACATAAGCCATATCAGAAGTTAAGACAAATGGTGCTCGGTCCCTGCAAAGAGAAACAAAAAATGAGTAATAAAACCAAACAAAAGCACAAACCAGGCAGTCTTACACAGGGCAACTCATCATTCACCTTTTAAAACTCCCAATCATTTGTGCGTGACCCAGGAACTTCCCAAAGTCAATGTGGAACATGTGGCCGGTGGAGCGTAACATGATGTTATCGTTGTGACGGTCACAAATGCCTAGGATGTAAGTGGCCACGCAGCATCCTGCGCAGGTGTAGATGAAATTCTCTGAGGCCTGGCAAGAGACGGTTCGATGAAGTTCAACAACCCAGTGACCCACATGAACTTGGTCTTGACTAAAGCTATTTATAATTCTCCAGATACCTTCTCATATTCATCCTCAGCAGGGTTATACTTGCGCAGCCACTCGGCGAGAGGTTTGTCCTTAAAGGAGCCCGTCACTCCGTACTCCACCTGAATCTTCCTCAGCGTTTCAGAAGACGGAACCAACTCTACCATGCCTGTGTAACCAAACATAAATGTTACAATAAATGCAGACGCTACTGCATCTATTCTAAAAAAAACTAATATATATATATATATAAATACATATATCAAAAGTTCAATCAAAAGTTTTTACTTTGCTTTCATTTTAAGCAAATAATCAATGCTTTGCCACTTTAGATGCATCATTGTTCTAGTGCTGTTTAAACTTTTATAAGGTCACAAAAGGTAATGCTGCTTTTTAAACTTGTCTCAAAAAAAAAAAAAGCAACAAATGTTTCAACACTGATAAGCAATATTACATATTTCTTGAGCAACAAATCAGCATAGAGTGATTTCTGAAAGATCATGTGATACTTGACTGGAATAATGATGCTAAAAAAGTAGCTTTTCCATCACAGGAAATTGCGTTATAAAATATATTCAACATTCACAATATTACTGTTTTACATTATTTCTTACCAAATAAATGCAGCTCTGGTGAACATAAGAGACCTAAATATTTTACAGACCCAAACTTTTGAACAGTAATGTAAACCATAACAGTATTTTAAAAATGTACATATTTAACCGTTTTATTCTAGCTGGAATTTTTTTTGGAAGTCTTTTAATAGGTTTTCAATTTAGAGCAGAATGTACCTTTATCTTTCCCAGTAGAAATGCATTTGAAGTTGACAATGCGCAGATCCAGTCCCTCCTGCAGCCAAATCCGATCCATAATCCGAATCATCTGCAGCGCCAACATGTCTTGCCTCAGATCCTCTCCAACCTGAATAACAGTTAAGACAGATGAGCCATTCCTCATATATACACCTCAGCCATAGCTCATAAACAAATGTGTTAAAATACCTAGGTACAAGACTTTTGTTCAACTACCGATTCGACCACTAGATGGCATGTTCATGACAGAGAAGAAGACTTAAAATTTGGTTCTTTGTCTGTGGCACAGTTTTTAAGTGAAGTCTAGTTTCTATCAATCATAAATGTTTATAGTTTGACCTCAATGGAAGATCTCACTATTGCAATTAATAAAAAAAGAAACCGACTGCTCTGTCAAACTAAGGTAATGTAAAACAATAACAAACCTCAGCAGGAACACATTCTAAGTATGAAGGCCCCTTCACTATACTGTACACACACCTTAAACATGACGTTAATCTCGTCTCCCAGAGGGTCTGCGTTAACCAGGGAAATCTTCAGGGGTACAGCGTTGGAATTGAAGAAAGAGCAGGCCTAGTTTCAACAAAAGCAGCACCATGTTACAAAAGCAGCCTCAGGGATACTCTTCTTCAACATGGCAACAAAGAGGGTCTTTAATATAATGGGGTCGGATCTGACTGGAGGAGAAGACATGGAGTTCATTGACACAACTTTGCTTAGTGTGCAAAACTCTACATCTGAAACAGGAAGAAGGGGGAGTGAGCAAGGATGATAAGGAAGTGAATCACATGTGAACGCTTCCCAGCAAAACGGAACAAAACCTGGCATGACATGAGAACTGAAGAGATCTGTTCCTTGTCAACGTGGTTTTAAAGCCTACACAGAATTGCTGATAAAACGCATTAAGCACATTGACATCATAGGTTCAACAGGGTCTGTTTTGTTGACTGTAAGCACTTACCTTGATATTGAGTTCTTTTGCCACCAGACTGGGAGTAATAGGGAGTCGACAGCTGTTCTTCTGGAAGAAAGACTGTACCCTCTCTAGACCCTCCAGAAGCACCACCTATAAAGAACAGAAAAAAGTACAATAGCAAAAATTCAATTGAAAACAAAATATAAAAAGTCACTTGCTAGCAACATCCTTTTCAAGACATAAAAGCCTGAAGTAAATCATAACTGGTAAATTATAATCATGTCATAGGATAAAATTACTTGTGTTAACCACAGACCTTATTATCTTTAAACAATGACCCATTCAAAAACCCTGATGACTTCAGAACGATGGAATCAGAAGTACAAAAACGTTAATATGTTTCTGGGTTTTAGGACTCATTCCTGCAGCACTCTTCTTAGCCATAACACGATAAAATGTGTTTACATGTAATAAAGAGCATTACAAAGAGCTTTCCATCTGTATGTAAACCACTTGTTCACATGGGAGATAAAAGATGAGGCACTATATGACCAAAAGTATGTGAACACCCCCTTCTGACAGCATGTTTGGCTAGGCCCTTTAATTCCAGTCAACATAGATCTTAATGCTACAGAATACAACGAGGCTCTTGAGAACTGTGTGTATCCCACTTTGTGGCAACGCTTTGGGGAGGACCCTTTTCTATTCCAGACAATACCCTTGAGCAAAGAATCCATATAAAAATGATTCAGCCATTGATTAGCCCTTGACTGGACTGTGCAAAACCCAAGTCTGACCCCACTGAACACATTTGGAATAAATTTGAATGTGAGCCAGACATATCAATATCTGACCTCACTGATGCTCTTGTGCCATATGGAGGTGCCAATTTTTTATTATAAATCTTCATCAGGCACTTATGGGTGTGGTGTTTGGTTTACCGTATATTTTTGTCATATTGCAGATCAGAACAAGGTAATACATCGGTTGAGGGATCAAGGGTTCATCCAAATACAATCATCCATTGAGCCAATAATCTGTCACAGGTCAATGTACTTATAAGAAAAACACTGGTTTTGCTAGGACTGAAAGTCAAACAGGCCTTTGTTCAAACCCAAAAGAAAACAAGAGATTCCTGTTATACTTATGTAGCCCTCTTCTTTATTTGATGTTTATTCAGATCATGTTTTAAACAGTATTATTAAATTAGATTTTGGAACAAGCTCTTGAACAATTTAGAAAATCCTGCACTTGTTTCCCAGAAGCCTTTGGATTGAACTCATAGATTCTTACGGGATATAAGAAAATAAATCTGCAACTTAAGGAGCACGATATTTTTATAAAAAAAAAAATCTATACTTTTATTCTGCAATTATGCCTTAAATTAATCAAAAGTGACAAAACTTTTAAATTCGCAAAAAAAAAAGGAAAAAAGAAACATTAAACTTCCTATTTATCAAAGAATTGTGAATAAATGTAGCAACATTTCCTCACATTTCCTTAAAAATGTATATTTTGTGTGTGTGTGTGTGTGTGTACTGTATATATTTATTATACAAACAAAAACGTATTTTTGGATGCAATTAATCGTTTGACAGCACTAAATATAAATGTATAATATAATATAATAAATCCGTTTAATTGTATTTTTGACCAAATAAATACATCCTTAGTGAGCAAAAGATACTTCCTTTAATAATAGTAAAAATCTTTTAAACCCCAAACTTTTGAACAGTGGCGTAGCCGTATCTAATGTATGAGCAATGATACAGTGTAAAACTTCTCAATACTATTATATAAATATTTAAGAAAAGAATTTGACACAAATTAAAAAACATAAAACATACTTTAATGCCGGCCTTGGCTCACCTGTCGGGTGGAGCTGCTTGCCTGCCTCACTTTTTCGGCCAGAGCACCCAGCAGCTGCACAAGCCTGGTCTGCTTCTCAAGCTCAGCCCTCAGTCCAGTCCCACACAGACACAGCAGCGCACCGAGGATGCGGTCAAAACGCTGACCAAACGCTGGGTCCTGCACGGCATCCCTCAGCAGCCTACATTCAAACCCAGCAGACTGTATCTAAATCTTAAATTCACTCACAGATTCTACCATATTCCTAAAACAGGTAAATAAATAATGACCGAAATTTCATTTTGGGGTGAATTATCCCTTTAAGCAAGACCTTTCTCCATCAAAATAACACTGACAGATTGTTTTTCGTTTAAAACTACTTAAATCTTTTGCAAAAACTCCCCTTAAAAAGTGTATGATATGAGGATTAACAACTTTACCAGTAAAGGTAATGCGCAATATTGACATTTCCCAGAGCTCGAGACAGCAGAAATATCACCAAGGCATTGCTGAGGTGACACTCGAACTTCACTGCCTGCAATTTACCACACGTGCTTGTCAGTGCATAAGAGAGTACATATTTTAAAAACAGAGTTATGTAAAATGCATATAAAAATGCATTCAATATAAATTTACAAACATACATTTTCATTTAACTGTAAATTACATGCAATCAAGCATTCAAAAACATTCTTAAAAAAAAAAAAAAAAAGCAACAGACAAACTGTTTATGGAGGAAAAGATGCATGCATAAACTTCTGTGTGTGTGTGTGTGTGTGTGCGCGCACCTGCACCAGCTGAGGGAGATAGTCAGCCAGCTCATCATCACTGCTGCTCTCGATCCAGCTCACGGCCACTTTCCTCACCTCTGTGTCAGCGAACCTGAATATAACACACAACCAAGCACAACAATAACTACATGCTCAGCTCTCCATAACAGAACAGTAATAAAGCAAGTCATGAGACCAATAAAGTGGTCAAAAATGATGTAAACTTTAAAAGGAAGACATAACAAAGAAAAATCATACGACCAAAGTGACACATTAAAAAGGTCATATGGTAAAAATGTGAGAAGAAATGGAGAAAGTGGGCTATAAAACAGAGAGGGAGCCGAACAGATACATACTTGGAATCAAGGAGCTCCAGGGCTGAAACAGGAGACAGAGGAGGCCAGTGGTGCAGAAGCGAGTGGATCTCACCCATACTACCCCAGTCCCAGCTGGGAGCACTGGCCAAGATTTTGGGCAGGCTGTATTGATAGTCCCGACAATAGTACCGCTGGTCCCAGAGCAGCTGCTTGTCTGCCCGTGACAGCCTGGTGGAAAAGAATGCTGGTTAATGTCAAAGCAGACAAGTATTATACAAGTCTGACTTGGCTCATCAGCTCATCATCAGAAATAAAGTACAAGTCAATAAAACAAAACATTGTAAAATCCCTCATTCCACAAAAGAAGAAGAAGAAGAAAAAAAAACAGTATTCAAAACAAAACAGGAAAAAATACAGAAAAGCCTAAGTATAAAGCAAATTATAGTGCCATTCATTCTAGACATTCATTATAAACTAATCTGTTTGAAATGGGAAATGCGCTGCACAAATAAACATTTCGACTCCAAATGTGTTTGCTTTATGCAAGTTTGGCATGCTCAGTTCCAGTATGTTTCACATCATAAAAAAAGATATGCAACTTGCATGCTACAAATTATGGAACTTTCGCTTAGGCTTCAAACAAACCCAAGGAGGAGTCACTCTAACCCGTTAATCCATGAACCATAAAGTAAGATTTAGTTCTGATCCAGTGATAAGAGGCACAGGAAACAAGTCACACCTCCTAAATGTGTCTGCGAATGGGCAGTCAAGCTGGGAGCCCGGCAGCTGTTGGCACTTGGTGGGCATTCAAGGAGACATGCTCACAAAATGAGCATGGAAAGTTGCCCACCGGCTGAGACTGAGTGTTGTGTGGCTGTTTTAAAGCTGACTGAGCTTTCTGTTTCACATCTGAGAGATGCATTTTCAGCAGAGCATACTAAACAAGGCCTGACAACTGTCTGCTTTTCAGCTGCAGCGTCTCCTTTTCAATAGATTTATTCTGAAGTTACAGGCAGTTCAAGTCTGTTTTATTGAACAGTATCGCTTTAGCTATCTTTACAAGAAAACCTCTAAAAGGTCATTCATATGAAAAACTAAATGGTTCTCTTAAACAGTGTGACTCACAAACTGTCCTTTACATACAGAAGATAAATGCTCTTTTTAACTTGCATTTAGAGTGCATCATCAGCGTTTTCTAATTGATAACCGGAATGGCATCAGAAGTAAATACCAACTGCAAACATTTTAATATTACTGTATTCTGACTACTGTATTCTGCTGCTTTGTGAACATAATAAAAGTGTTGAGAATTGGCTTAATGAGGTCCATGACTTTTTAAATGGAGGTTATTATACTCTGAGAAGCTCAAAATCACTTCATTCCCAATTCAATTAAAACCCTTAAATAAGATAAACAAGCTGAAGGGGATCCATATAATTGGAGTAACTAAGCAGAACTGATTTAATTATATAATGCTCTCAAAGACTCTTTTATCCTCCATATTTGAAATCATGTTCAGTTCATATGCTACTCAGGCTTATTGTGAAGCGTCTGATGCTCAAACAAGACAGGAAGCATGTGGCCATGTAACTGTATCAAACATTCTGATTAGGGATTTAACAAAGGCTGGAATTAAAGCCTACAAACTAATCCTACTTTAGCAAGCGATGGGGTTTCCTTCATGAGATCCAAATCTACATTATGCCATGAGGTCTTTTGATGCAGTCTTACCCAAAAGCAGACGCTTGTGCGCACAGCTTTTCTATCTCACTTCGATCTCCTGGATCAAGTGGATCAAGAGATTGAGGGTCTGGGCAGCCGTTTTCCTGAGGACCAACATAGAGCACGTCCACCGCTGGACTGGGAAAGTCAACCTGTTCATGGTCAGACAATGATATTTAAAGTCATGAATTGAGAAATTAATTATTATTAAGAAATTAAAAATCCCTTGAACTCTTGACATACAAAAGTATGTTTTTTCATAACTCTAAACTCTCGTTAGTCTAAAAACAGCTTATATTGAAGCCAATCTGCAAAAAATGTCAGCTTGTTAAATGTACAATTCTGATGTAATAGTGTGGATGATCAACGCATCACTGCCCGTTTAGCTCAGTAACCAAATTGTTCACTTCATTTTACTATGGATTCGTCTACAAACAAGGCACAGTCCGACGCAGAATTTTTTGAAGGATTAAAAACTGAAAGACGATGATGTGCCGACTATATTGGATCCGAAAGTAATGGACAAAAGTGGCCTATTAATTACTACATTATGGTGTTTTTTGGTGTACAGATCTTGGTAAGATGGAAACAAAAGTAAATCATGACCATTTAAGTGTCAATCAATGTCAGTGAAGAGCAACTGAATCTAGATGGGCAAAAAAGCACAAACAAAACAACCTGAAGTATGACCCGTTCTGATGGATTCCTCCCCTTGCCTGCAGCTCCAGGCTGAAGGACTTGAGGAGATGTCCACAAACCTAGCAGCATACTACCTCTTGACAGCACCCTGAAACACAAAATGCATATTTTTTTTTTATATTATGTATATTACTTATTGATGGCTGTCTCAAATGTATTAACTTAGCACATGCATCCTAATGTAGAGTGGTCATGTTGTGTTGTCATATAGCAATTGCCATAATTAAAAGTCTGTTAAATCTTTTTGCCCAACTTTTAATTCTAAATAGGCTAAATTGCAATTTTATCAAAACCAGTATTACCTAGTGTTTTCTTTGTTCTCCAGGATTTTACATAAAGACACAATGCATCCTTTTCAGGCATAAACAACGAAGCACTGAATAACTGATTTAGCACCTAATTGTATACAAAGAAAGCTGCATATGCATGTAAACAAATATAGAGAAGTCCTGAAAATTCCACAACTTATAATATACTCTTCAAGGTAAATCCATTTTATTTTAGGCATCATTTTAAGACTTGCCTTCTGAAATCAAACAAAGGCATGGACACTTTTCCCAAAAGTTCTGGACCCTTCCGTTGCTTATTGGAATCTGGCGAGTTGTTTGCATTCTGGTTGAGAACGCCATAGAGAGAAAGACTCAGCATGGCCTCCAGTGGTAAAAGCGCCACTGAAATAGGGAAATTTATCCTAAAGAAACAGAGGTAGTCGTCACCAACAGCAGAAAAACTGGCAGCAATCCCACTGATTTCCCTCCAATTCCACAAATTGCAGGAAGTAGCGTGCCAGTGTGTTTAAGGGGCATTAGCACTCACAATTCATCCCATTTGATGTGGTAGAAAAAACTCTTGTATGTTCCCACTTTTTTGGACTGGACAGGCTTGAAGAGATTCCTGTTGTTGTGGGTCAGGGCACACATCAGGTAGTATTTTTCAAAACTGAAAAACAGGAAGGACAGATTACTCTATGGCACGGAAAGGGAAGAAAACATCAGCCTTTACTTATCTATTGATAAAAGCATAATTTGACTAAATATGATATAAGATAATCATAACTATTAACACTGCTTGAAAACTAATTAAATGTGTTTCCCCCCATTTAGTTATATGCACAATTTACACCAAAATTGTTTGTATATATTCATTCAAGCATACATGTTTCAAATGATGAACAAAGAATGTGCTATCATTTTTTTTTTTTTTTTTTTACACGGCCGATCAAATATATAAAAAAAATTGGGGGGATTATAGGGGGCACAAGGATACATATTTTGAATGTCTTTTGGTGTGGTCAATGGAAATTTTTCATACTGCTATTAATAGGCTTCATGATGAGCACTCGGGTAGAAAGTATCCTCAAGGGGAAAAAAATGGTAACAAATAAAATGTTCTCAGAACCAAGTGGTGCAGAACTTTGACCCTCCTGTGCCTCCAAACACACCACACCCCTCTCTCTCTCTGTCCAGCTCTGCCTGATCTCACTGTTCTTTATGGAAATCACTAGTCAAGTCTATTTCGGCCACAGCAGATAAGTGCTGCTGCTGAGGGTAGATAAATAAAAGAGCTAAAGATAAAACAAGCTACACAGTAAAGCCTAAAACACAGATAAATTCACTTCTACTGACTTTAACAAACTAGTATTCAACAGAATTCCTTAAGATTAAGATACTGCCTTTGTGATATAAACTTTAAACTATGATATTATACAAATACGCACATGCTATTCAAAGGTTCGGGGTTGGTCAAATGTTTTTGAGAAAAGAGATATTTATGCCCAGGGCTGCATTTATTCCATCAAATTATAATATTGATAAATAATATAATAATAATAAAAAATAAATAATATTGTGAAATATTATAACATAAAAAAAAAAAATCTAAATTTTCATTTTTAATTTATTTCTGTGAGGGCAAAGCTGAATTTTCAGCAATCTTCAGTGTCACAAGATCCTTCAGAAATTGTTCTAAAAGGCTTTGTGCTCTAGAAACATTTCTTATTATCATCAGTATTAAAAACAGATGCTACTTAATATTTTTGTGGAAACTATGACAAATGATACCTTTCAAAACTCTTAGATGATTAGGAAACTCTAGTTAAGAGACCCTAAAATAAAGTATCACTTTTGTAACATGAGAAATGTCTTTCACTTTGTTAATTTAATGCATCCCTGCTAATAACAGTACTTCTGACCCCAATATTCTGAACAGAATATACACACTATGCATGAAGTTTATAAATATTATCAATTGACTTGAATCCTTGTCTAATAAAACTACCAATTTTAGGCCATTTAAGAACAAATATATACATTTCAAATTATACACTGAATGTCAAATTTAGCGGTAATGCACAGCCCTTGTAATAAGAGATCATCAGCAACATCCTGACCCTCCAAATATTCAATATCAGAAAACAGCTCTCATTTCATGCAAAATATTTCATAGGTGGCCTTAAAAGTTTCAAAAGCATGTTGAATACAGTTATTTTGGAGTTTAAGGACTGGATTGTAAGCTCTCCAGGTTGGGTTAAATGTTAAATGATCCAGATATAATTTATCGAGGCTGATTGCTCCAAGAGAACACAGACTCTAAATTACTCAAATTATCTCGGAGGAAATAACAGTGTAATGAATATGGACTAAGGCAGTGCTTTAAAAGTAGCAGAGAAGTTTACCTTGGCTGTGAGTTTGTTAAACAGAGTCATTATCAGTCTGAATTGAATTAAACAGCGTTTAGCCGTTATTTAGACTGCAGGGTTGGATACGCCAAAACAGGAAGGGTAAATAGATTTCTTTTAAAATCCTTTTCTTTATTATGAAAGCAGGCTTAGACCACCTTCAGAAAGCACTAAAAGGGACACAGTGCTCACCTGCTGACCCAGGAAGCAGGAATGCCATGAACGGCAAATAGCGTGAACTGCAGATGCTCAGTGGTCCCCGAGGCCTCTTTGCTGTCCCTCCTGTCTTCCATGTGCTCTTTCATCGTAGAGCAAGGAGTAGTTGGACAGAAAGACCTCAGGTAGACCTTGGCAAGCTCATACACAGCATCTGTGAGTCCGGCTAAACTCTCCTCCACTGGGCTAGCACAACCTGGGGATCGCAAGAAGCAGAGTACAGCACAGGTGAACAAGAAACAGCCATTGAGATGATTTTAGCAATTGAGATGGTTTGAGAAGCTGAGTTTACCATTAGCAGAACTTGTAGAAGCTGAACTCGTGGCACCAGCCTGCAAAACAAAACGGTGCTCTTTTTATATACTTTTTTTTAAGGTAAGTGGTTGAGTAAGTGGTATATCAAAATAGGTGAGGCAGGGACAATATCTGTACACTTGGTGCTTTTGGGTGAGTTATTAACAGTACTGGACCAGTAAAATCTACTTATAACAGAATTATACAAGTTTAGATGTAATATTAAGTGGATTTCAAAATGAACATCCACTATATTATAATATATATTATATTATACCATACCATATATTATAATGCCTAACTTTCACCATTTCAAATAACTGATTTCAGTTTAGTTTCAGAACTGTAATACCACACATTTATCAACATATGAACAATCGTTTATTTGTCATAACTTTAAAATTCTTAGTGGCTTATCAGTATCAGCTACAACTTTATTACGGTGCAGAAATACTTGACACTAAATGTTCTCTGACCTCTGGAGAACGTGTTCTGGGTAGGTTGACAGAGCGTTTGAGCTTCTTGACAGCATCACTGATGGCTGGAGTCTCGACTTCATCCAGAGCACAGCACAGATTTTTAACAGACTGAACCACATTGTCCACTGTTTTATACTGGGTGCCCTAATAAGAGAAAGATTTTAAACACATCTTTATCTCTTCATTTCATATAGTATTAGCTTGCTGTGTTTGAGAAACATTACCTCATTCTGAAGGCAGAGATTGACCTGCTTATGATATCCTTCAAGGTATTCAGCGAGACCCTCTCTAGATAAGAAAAGAAACATACAAAGGAATGAGAGAAATCAACATGCACACTTCAAAGGCCATCCAAAGCTTTCGTAGCCTTTAGTGGGGCAGGAGATAAGATGGAGCACATTCCTACCGTGTGACTGACTCTTTAAACGGCCTCTCCACTAGGCCAAGGTATTTCTCCAAGACAATAGAGGAAATGTCATCTTCTGCCTGTTAGCATACAAAACATATTTATACATTAAGAATATCCATTAATAGCCTCTGAAGAGAGCAATGCAGTCAACAACTTGTTTTATTTGTTTATTCCAGTCTTGGTAAGTGTCTTACTGTTCGGGCCAGATCTCTTCTCATTGTGTTCAGAAAGAGGAGTTGTAGTTTGATCTCCGTTTCCCACTTCCTGCAGTCCTGCACGTACTCATGACTGCCCAGACTGTGTTTACTGGCAGATAAATGTTAAAGATGCTTCAGACATGGGCCAAAACCAAAATAAAACAATGAATAAATGAATCAATGATTAAATAATTAATGATTACAAATAACTTTATATAATAATAATTGTAATAATAAATAACAATTTAAAGTTTGGGGTTTTTAAGATTTTTTTTTTAATAAATTGTTACTTTCATTTAGCAAAGATACATTCAATTAATTAAAAGTGGCAGTAAAAACACTACAAAAAATTATTTTAAATAAATGTTGTTCTTTTCAACTGTATGAGACATGTATATATCAGGTTTTACAAAAAAAGCAGTTTAACTCATTTCAACACTGATAATAAGAAATGTTAGAAAATGAATTTTAAATAATCACGTTACTCTAGAGATAGAAGCAATGGCTGCTAGAAGTTCAGCTTTAGCAATTCATGATTACATTTATTTATTTTATATGTTCATTTCATTATTGTATGGTTTTTAATATTGAATTAATTGCAATTGATCACATCTACAATAAACGTTTTTGTTTACATAATATATGTGCGTGTACCAAGTATATTTATTAAGTATATCAATACCCACAAGGATGTATAGAATATGTATATACCCACATACAAGTTTACATACTAAATATATTTCTATATTACATAAATTACATGAATATAAATACATACATGTAAATACTTTCAATATATATGCCGTATGTGTGTGTCTTAAATGTTTGACTGATCGATCAATCATTTGATAACAAAATCAAATTTGTATTGATTTTATATGAGTAATAAAAGACTGGGTCAACCTCAAACCTGCTTTATGAAAAATAGAGAATGAACTCTAAGACCATTCCAGGGTAGGACATGTGTCCTGGATGACTGTGCTTTGGAAGACCAAAGCTGGAAAGTTTGAATAATTACTTGTATTAACTAGCCAAGGTCAACCGAGGACCAGACAGTGAGTAACTATATCTTAACACAGGGGAACCTAACAATAGGCTTTCAAAGGTCTGAACACGCCAATAACATGGTAACTAAGGGAGGCTGCCTTGCATTACAGAGCTTGAAATTATTTGTTTTTGCCCATTCCCCCTGTTCCTTATTAGGGCAGGCAAACGCTCCCCTAAAAATGTTGGTTCTGCTCTTCCAATGGTGTGGGTAAAAAGGAAACATTTCCCTAGCACAATTAAAGCAAAATAACCCCGTTTTCAAGGAATGTTGGCAGGGGTAATACGACAGAATGCCTGCAAAAGGGAAAAGGAGATGGTAAATGAAGTACTCACTTCTGTAGAACCTCCTCTTGTCCACAGACCTTGAGAACGTAGCTGCTGATGTCCACTTGGTTCAAGTCATCATGGACCCAACACAAAGCCTGCATTATGAGCAGGTCCACCGGAGAACTCACTGTGTAAAGAAAAAAGGCATCCATGGACTGAGTTAAAGAAGAAGTAAACAAGACATGCATGTTGTCCATACAATGCAAGTCAGTGGTGTCCAACATTGCCTTTTTGACTCTTATCGTATTATTGACAAAAAACATTCTTTAGAAAAGTCAAGGTTTGGAAAGACATGAGGGTGAATAAATAATAAAAGAACTTAAACTGAAATGAACCGAGGACCATCCTGAAGGTGTTGTTAAAAAAATGATGTAGCCAGTACAACCCACTTTTTTGCTGAGCTTGAACTGATGTTGGTTACAAACGGACTGTTACCAAACAGTTCATGCGGAACAATGTTGACTTGGAGGACAGCAAGAGATGAGAGTGCCATTTGGAAGAGGACCTATGAACTATTGTGAACCTCTTGTGGTTCACTGAGATGGAAAACCATAACAAGAAATGGATTTGGCATGAGAAGTTTCACTAGATCGGAGCAAAAATGTGACACCCAACATATTGTTCATGGTCACCCCAGGCTGCAGCAATAACAGGCCCCACACCCCTCCTTGGAATGATCCTCTCTACAACCTCCAAGCCTAGGGCCGGATTACAGTTAGTCAGCTGTGCCTGGCCTGGATTCTTCTTGTCTGCCGTGTTTTTCAAGCCTAAAGGTCTGATGGTCATGCCTAATTTGTGGTGGATTTGGGGTTGCTTTGAAGGGTTGTGGGATGCCAGTAAAATTCCTCTTTTCGTGGCACTACAGCAACACACATGGTACTGGAATGTCAGGAGATGGTCTAAAACTCTAGAGCCTTGGAAAAAGCTAAGAGGCAGGAAGGCAAGAGTAGAACATCAGACCACATACGCACAATGCTGAATTTGTAAATAAAACTATTTTTTTTAGCGTTTGAAACGGAGAATTGACAAGGTCTGATCCAGGGATCAGAAAACAGACACTTAATCTGAGTTTATCCTGGAAAAGCCTTCATATTCCACACATTCAAACCCTAGTCGCCTCCTCAGCTTCATTTGCCTTGTCTTTAATGCCAAGTATGTCTGGAATTGCTAACTTTACTAACCTTACACACAGCTAAGCATTTTCCTCCATTTAAACAAACTAAGGAAAACCTCAAAAACCAATTTTTCCTCTTTGAAGATTCAGACAGTCAGCACTGACATGCAAAGACATGGTATGTCCATTTAGCTGTATGGTGATTCTCCGCATGGATTAGGAAAGTTAAGTAACAATAAAAGCGTTACTTTGTTGACCAATGTTCTTGGAACATAGGAATGTTATCACAAATCTTTCAGTATGATCTAAAATCTCTTGATCTAAACACAACAAACAGGGTCAGTGTAAGAGTAAAAAAACAAGCAAGAACTATGAACGTGAGAAAGAGACAGCTAGAACATTATAACCATCCAGCCAGCTATAGCCTAGCCACTCCTGAAATATATTAGCTATCTGTGAAGTGACTTCAGGGCCCCGACAGACACAGTGCCCCCTTTTTCCTTCCTAAGACCACAGTCTATGCTGGATTTATCCAGGACAAAAAGAGCTATGGGGCTTAGGCAGTAACAACACCGAAAAATTCTTCAACACAAAAGGCCAGTCTTGATTTCCTGCCAGGAGTGAGGTGGCCAGAGACTCAGCACAAAAAAAATGAGGCCCGGCAGTCTTCAGAACACAGCCGCTTCACAGGGAACTGAGCCAAGGCCACTACAGCTCAATGAAAAGGACTTTCCGTGCCTGGACCACAGACAGGTTACCCAGTTAAAAAACCTTGGCAAGTGAGATGCAAGCTGAAAAATGAAAAACACAGGAACCCTGGTCGAAGAATCTGTTGAGCAGACGCACCATGACAGTTATGTAAAGAGAGAATGTGTCGCAGTGGCCAAGAAATGCTCTCTGGCATTGTGACATGACTTCTTCATTTGTCAGCTTCCTTCATTGCAGACATTCAGAGAAGCTTACTATTGACAAATAGTGAGTACATGATTCATCAAATGTGACAATATTAGATGCTTGTAAGGGATAGTTCACCGAAACGTAAAAATTGTCACCCTTGACGTTTCAAACCTGTATGACTAACTTTCTTTTAAACGTGCATTTTTGTGTGAACTGTTCCTTTAATAGCCTCAACAGTTAGCATAACAATTGTCATATAAAACAAAAGCTCTTTATAATGGCTAAGTTCAGTGTGACAAATAACTGCTTACCATCACAAGTGAAAGTTACAGGCTGTTGAGAATCCGAAATCTCAATGGATACTTTTACACTGCCCCCATTGTCCCCTCCTGCATCCCTCTGAGCAATCACAGGGCTGAGAACATAGCCAGGATTTGTAGCCAGGTCATCGTGTGGGAACTCTGACCTCAATCTGCAAAAATAAAAGGACAACACTTTGTGTAAATGACGATTGTAAATATGGTGTACCACAAGGTTCAGTCTTAAGCCCTTTGTTTATATTCATATACATGCTCTCTGTGTGTGAGATATTAGTAGCAAACCATATATTAACTCCCATTGTTACATACACAGCTGCAGACTTCCTGCATTTCACTTGTCAGCAGTCTTTGTCCGAGTTATACATATGAGGTTTTAAGGCATTTCCCAAATTAGCCCTTCAGGTCCAAATTAGCTTTGCTTCCCCTATAGAAGCTAACTTTACTAGTGCTGATTCAGCTATCCTGGGACCTTCTGATATCAGATTAATAACCCAGCTGTGGTAGTGAGACCTGCTTTTTTCTGAGGTATCCCTTTCAACAGTCAATTAAATAAAAAAACAACAACAACTCCTCATAACTCACTTTGAAATGTCTTCACAGAACGCTACGACTTCTAGATTTTGGGCTTCCTTTTCCTCTAAGATGGGGTACTTTGAGAGTATATTTGTACTTCCTTTATTGACCTGTGAAAAGACAGACACGAAACCATGTTTATACAGATGAGCAGACATTATCTTAGACATTGACTTTCTCTAATGGTGTCCTACATATAGGAAATCACTTCTTAAACGTATGTTGTAAACTATACATTATGTACAGTCTGTATTATGCACGGGGTACCAAATAGACATGATTGATGATATTAACATCCCAGTTCAAATGTGGAATGGGACAGTCTCTCTATTTGGTGAGAGGATACTGAGAATGTGAAGAATGTCTGGAATGCCAAAAAAAGAGACTTCCTTCAGGAAGGAAACAGGACAAAAAAGAACATCAACATAGAATTAAAGGTACTTTCAGTTCAATAATGGCTCACATGCTAAGAAATTGAATACTAATATCCATTTTCTGTTTAATTACATTTAGCCTACCATGCAGACTATATGCATGTAATCTCAATAGTCATATAGATTAGGCATATTTTTGTGAGATTTTCTCTTAACATGGTCTCGGATAAGAACGTCTGCTTCTGACGCATTTACCATAAATTAAATCAAAGTAATCAACAAGTAATAAACAATCAAGAGTAGGTTAGACGTTTTATTGTGGACAATACATACATGCATCTGATATGATGATGATTCCCTTAGCTGTTTACTAGGCCAAAGCTCTAGGCCTAACCTTAGAGAAAAATGAGACGCCATGTGACACACATTCACAAATTATTCATCCACTTTTGCTTAGAGCTACGGTTTTACAGTTCTGGCTGCCCTACATGCAGGCTCTCCCAGTCCAAACAGACCTTTTCCTCAGGTTCAAAGTTTCTTAGGAATCTGCCAAGAAACAATGCAAAAAACACTGAAGCTGTCTTACACGAGCTTCGTATTCAATTGAATACAAGTAAAATTCCACCATCATCTAGGTTTGCGTGTAATAGAATTCACAGTAAATGCAACTTCCTCTCTGCTATTGTTGCTAACAATACTGATATGCATTAACTGGAACTTTATTCCCTACTGACCCGATAAAACTTCCACTAAATAAATATGAGTGAACTTCCGTCATATGATTTAACACTCCACTGACGACAGAGTACTTGATGGTGAACTGTGACTAAGAGCTTTGTTTATGAATCTAATTACTCACAATGACATTAAACAAACTTCATTTCAGCAGTCAGATAATCAGTTAATGGTTCATATGGAGGGGATGTTCACAGCACATTTAGAAACACACACACACAAACAGAAACCACAGGGTCAATGTATCAACCAGAAACACCTTGTTGTCTGCATACAAGAGCTACTGTGTGGGCTAAGTGACTTTGTGATACACTATGATAAATGATACCAGTTTCTAAAACATTGGCGTAGATACATACTAGCTCAATGCAGTGTCCAGTTGATGTCCATGTGGCTACTTCTGAACGCTCCCAGGCAAATTTGGCACACATTATGTGTGTCAGACATGTCAAAAGCATTATATCTGTGCATTAGGGCTTACAACGCACTCTAACAGATCTGCCACAATGTTTAACATTGGACTAACTTCAGTTCAGTTCATCATTTAACCATTCTTCTCCCATGACTTACATCTTCCACGATTTTTGAGAGTATTACAATGCACCGCATATGGAAGCTTTAACATATTTGACATATTCAGCCTTGTTTACATCAAGGGGAAAGCATGCACATGCACGTAATCTGCGGCCGTTTACACATAGTGGAAAGCGTACGCTTACATTGTGATGCTTTCTAAAATGGCAGAAGACGCAAGTCACAAGAGAACAATGGTAAATGATATTATTTTTATTTTTACGGTGCAAAAAATAGTATTCTCCTAGCATCGCAAAACTTAAATTGATCCACTGATGTCACATGGACTGTTTTACCAGTGTTTTTACTACGTTTCTGGATCTGGGATCATTTCAGTTGTGTTGCTGTCTATGGAGGGTCAGAGACCTCTCTCATATCATCAAAAATATCTTCATTTGTGTTCCGAAGGTGAACGAAAGTCTCTGGGTTTGGAACGACACGAGGGTGAGTAACTAATGACAGAATTTTTTATTTTTGTGTAAACTAACTATTAAATTATTTTACAACATTTCTGTTTTTATTGTATCTTAAATAAATAAATCTCAAATAAATGCAGCCCTACAAAGCATAAGAGATGGGTTTATACACTATACTTGCATATTATATTAATAATATACATATTTGGACCACAAAACCAGTCTTAAGTTGCACGGGTATATTTGCAGCGATAGTCAAAAATACACTGCATGGGTCAAAATGATAGATTTTTCTTTTAGGCCAAAAATCATTAGGATATAAAGTAAAGATCATGTTCCGAGAAGATATGTTTTAAACTACAATAAATGTATCAAAACTTAATTTTGATTAGTAATATGCATTGTTAAGGACTTCATTCGGACATCTTTAGAAGTGATTTTCTCAATATTTTGATTTTTTTGGCACTCTCAGATATTCAAATAGTTTGCGATATCCTAACAAATCATACATCAAAGGAAAGCTTGTTTTATTTATCGTACTCAAATGATGTACACATGTTAATTTCAAATAACGATGCTTGCTTGACACTTAAGATTGTTTTTGTGGTCCAGGGATAAATGTTTTATTATATTAACATAAAACTCCACCTTTGAAACCAATATTTGTTTGTATCAGGAGATAATGTATAATCCAGGCTTGCCTTATGAATGCTGTGCAATAGAAATAAGCTATATTAAAAAAAAGGCTTTCCCTTTACTAATCCTAAATGCTTTCAACCATACTCAAAAAAGAAACCACTTTTGATAATGTGTTGTTAACCCAAACCACAAGCATGAAGTAATGGCTACAGTGAACTTACACTAAGACCGACAACAAACAGGTCTTTTGCGATGTGCATGCTGATAAGAGCTGAAATATCCAGGGCTCGTGATAAGAGTATCTGGTGTTGTGAGTGGTGAAGCGGAGTAACTGCACACCAAAACCAAAGCTCAGATTAGTTTCGCTGCTCTTTCGCACACTCCAAAAGAGAGCTGCCATGGCAACGGGGAACTGCACGTCCCGCTGCAGGCATGTCAGGAAAGAACCCATGGGGCAAAAACAGCTAGCTGGGGCTTGTCTGTGCTAATGAGACCAGCAGCAGTCCTCTCTATAGATACACACACAAAGACAGAATACTAGCTAGGACAGTGTTACTTTGACTATGAACTAGACCTGATGTGTGACTCAGAAATATAATGATAGTTCCAAAACTTGAAAAGAGGAAGTGCACTGAACCCTCTGACCGCTCTATTTTATCCTTAGATGAAAGCTGTCCCTGTTGTGAAAGTTACGGTCACAAATTCTCCAAGTACTGCGGGAAATGTGTGACAACAGCCAATTGTCCTAGTCAGAAACAAACATAATGAAACAGGAAGTGGGATTTCTGGGGGGGGACACGCATTTACACACCCTCCTCGTAAGGAATCAGAGTTTCACATTCCTCTTAGGAAGCCACTCTTTATATTGGCAAACAGTTACAATGTTACTAACGAAAGACCGGCGATAAAGCAAGAGTTCCAGTTAAAACGGTGGTAAAATGAATTCTGACGAAGCACCAGCAGAAGTCTTAATAAGATTAAGATAAGAAGGCAACTATGAGGAACAAAAACGAAAGACGCAAATCGCCCCTAGCAGAAGCTTTTGCAAAGACATTGGCATGGTATAATAATTACAAAAACATTCGCACACATTTTTAACTGCTACTTCCTGTCATATCACAGAGCAATGCTGCTTTCTTGTTAAAGTGCTAGAATGTACAGGTATGCAAGCTTGAGAAACACTAATAAAATACTATGTTGTCAATTAGGGGTGTAGGGACTCAGCAAATTGGGTTAGTTCGAGTTTTAATATTTTGTATATTTTTATTAACACACTGTGCTTTAGTTGTTAGACTGCTAAAGCCTTCTCAAACAGTTTTTCGCCTTTAAAGCATGACAGCTATAGTCACAGTTAGGGCTGTGTGATATACTGTGTATCGATCGATGTATTCATGCTCATCTTGTCAGTAACGCCGTTTTTTCTGATCAGCGGTAAATCTCCATCAGCTGTTTTCAAATGGATACACAGAGCCATAGACCACCGACAAGCTACCCCAATGAATCACCTGAGAAACTGAATGCGATATTGCGTAGCTTGTCAGTGATCTACGGCTCTGTGCATTAACTGGCACTCCATTTGAAAACAGCTGATGGAGATTTACCGCTAATCAAAGAACCGGCTTTAATATATCGATATAGATATTGCCCAGCCCTAGTCACAGTGCAGCTCACTCAGAACTTTCCACTACTTCCCAATACATTTCAATTGTTCTTCTATATAAACATGCCTTACACAGACATCTTGTGTGGCGTCTTGCACATGACACAGCATACAACACCATGCTCAAATTAAAATAATAAAAACTAAATATACGAGTACATGAACAATCTCTAGAACTGCTCTAGAAGTCACTTTATGCAAAAAAAAATAAATAAAATGCAAAACTAGCCTCATATTAACAAAAACAAACTTAAACTCTTCACAGAAACTCATTTGGTTTGGTTTAACTTGAAGAGACTGTGACAGAAATGTATTATTTAATGTAATGAACATTTTTTTTTAAATTAATATGTACCAGAATAATTATTTACCAGAACATATTTAGCAGTAAAATGTAAATACATTCCGGAAAAGACAAACAAATAGGCTAAACAATAATAAAATTTTATTAGAGATGCTTTTAATTAATACCATTTGGTAAAACACATTACAGTAAAAAAAAATATTGGGTAAAAATATCAATAAAACTGAATTTGAGAAAAATTAAATAAACAAAACACTTCATAGGGACCTCAATGTAAAGTTTAATGATTTCAATTTATTAGACATGTTTTTTGAAGAATAATATTTAACCATTAAAACATGGAATGAAAATTTAATTTTGAAAAAAATAAAACTGAATTTGGGGGGAAAATACATGTAATACATAGTCGATTTTGAAAATATGTATTAAAGGCTACATTGAGAAACAGGATATACATTCATAGTTCATTATTATATGTCGTTTAGACACAATGGGTATGATTTTGCTGATACATGTCTGAATTCATTTCTACTTTCTCCTACAAACCCACTGCAGGTTTTTCAAACTCTGCACAAGAAGAAGTGGTAATCACTTATTAAATTAAAATTCTGGATAAGTAGAAAGGACGTTCCTCTTACCTGTTTGCCTTGGCTATGATCAGTTGAGGTTGCAGGTATATTTATGGACTGGCTTCTTGTCACGGCCGCCCCAGTTGATGCTCTTCTGTGTTGGGTGGCTGAAGTCTTCACCTGTGCTGAAGGACTGCCATTATCCACAACCTCAGGTTCATCCAGAAGAACCGCATCCCATGGGTCTTTAGCAGTCCCAGACTCCTCTACGAAAGGTCCACTTGATACAGTGGGTGTCTCCTCCACCTCCACCTCCTTGCGCTTGTTGAGCGGGTCCAGGTCCAGCCACTCAAAACGGCTGATGTTAGGAGGTTCTGAGGGTTGAGGCATGGGCTCCAGGGACTTGACGCTTGCGGATTCGGTTTCCATGCTGGAGGACCTGCCGTTCTTCAAGTATTCCGAAGTGCTGGCAATCTTATCAAAAAGCTTGGCCATCTCCGGAGTGACGGCAGGCTGTGGGTAGACCAGAGCAGCAGGTGGTTGGATTGGTGTAAAGGAGAGGAAGGGGGTCGGTTGGGCTGGCAGACTAATAAAGGGAGATAAAGCTGGACTAAAACCATTCTGGAAAGAGCACGGAGGCTTCGGGAAGGGAGCAGAGGGGAAAATGGGAGTCTGTGCGTGTGTTGGGGTGGGCGTCCAGTGAAAACAAGAGGGGCTGAACGCATGTCCTCCAGGATAAGATGCGCTGAGATTGCAACCTAGCAAAGAGGAAGGTCTTGTCATTTTGTTGACGCCAAAACTGTCATCCAGAAGCAGCTTTTCCAGCTCCTCCTTGGTCAGCTTTTCTAGATCGATATCCTCAAATTTATCTTTTTGTTCTTTCTTCTGTGTTTCCGATTCGGAGAAGACAATGAGGTCTTTCTCTTGCCGGCTAGTGGATGTTGGCGCTGATGGATTGGGAAGAGGATTAACAGAAGGCGCTGTGGCTGGTAGTGTGTGCCTTTTCTCACGCTTGATTTTATCTAAGGCCTCTAACTCCATACGTAAAGCCTCCTCCTTTCCCACAATCCCTTTGGGCCGGACCACCCCCGGAGAAGCTGGCCTGTCAAACTTAAACCCATTGCCACTGGATATGTGGGCCATGGTGTCAGCTTTGCCTTGCTATGTACATGAGGAGACCACTGGGTTCGACAGGAACTTTACAACAGGTGCCTACAGGAGGAAATAAAGAGAATATATTACATTGTAGCATCAGGAACTCGGTTTTTAAGATATGTTGCATGTTCAATGCCAACTACGATGCACTTGTAAGTGCTATTGGTAAAGGTGGTCTATATAAGTCACTCTGGGGATTTTTTTTTTAACCAGCATATTTCCTGTTCACAATGGTGTGTTTACAAATATGACCTTTTTTCACTCACAGTACCGGATACAGCTCATTATGCACCAACACTGGTGTCACATTCTGACATGAATCAAATGAATGAATGCTTTTTGTTCTTATGTTCAATATGAAAGCCTTTGCAAAACATGAAAAGACGGGTGAACGCAACCCTACAACTTGCAATAAAAAATTGACTCAACAGCAAATTAAGTCTGACAAAAGAAGCACAATGCCGTCATTTACGACCAGATCATGGAAAATCGTTCATGTTACGACCCAACAATCAAACGTTTTTGGACATCTGACAAAACCATCACGAATGTTTCAGATATGAGAAGTCTTTAGATTATGAAATTCTCAAAACGTCACCATTTAAAAAGTACAGTTCATGTCAGTGGCCAGTTAGGGTGTGTCAAAATCTAGATTTAATGGGTGAATGGCAGGCGGTTGCAAGCACATACCAGACATTTCCTTGTGCCTTACAGGCCCGAGACGTGCCAGCTTGCAATTGAAACGGAACCAATTAGTTGCAAACTCAAAATAGGGTTTCAGCTCCTCATTCATAGCTTTACTTATTAGGTGCTAAAACCCACAAAAAAGGGCAGGACTGATTTACGTTACTGAAGTGAGAACAAAACATGGACATGTGTCTCTAACAAGTCAAGACAGAGAGGAATGTGTAATTTAGGGGTGTTATACATAACGCAACACAGAGTTTAGTTCACAAGCAACTTGATGCATTATGGCCTAACTGACGTTCAGGCGCAACACCAAAAACGTAATCATTACAGCAATCACCAAACAATGTAGTTGTTGTAGTAGAATAACTGTTCTGCTAAATGCTGATGATGTAATAAGGCAAGTCATAATCAAATTAATTTGCATGATGAAGACGCTATATAATAACAGCTGCTTTTACACTGTTGCCAATTATCTTATCTTAAAACAAACAAAAAAAAAAAACTGAAAAACAACCGCATGAGTGATATATAAAAATATAAAAATAAAAACTATTAAAAACATACCACACTGCTATTTAATAGCTATATAAATATAATTTGGTGAAATTCCAGCAATAATAATTAAAGACTTATTTATATAATTACCATAAAACTAGTTACACAGTGATAAAAGATTTTGGTGCAAACCTTTACCGCTAATAATCCAAGAACTAAGATATGGTGATAAAATTTGATTTAGTTTTACAAAAGCATCAATGCTGCCAAGTCTGGCTATCAATACTCCATCAAGGCCACGGAGTACAAAGAGGAATCTAGCACACAATCCAGAGGGCTCAGGCTCTTTTGACTATTATTCACAGAAAATACCAAGCACCTCTTATCAGTAAGGCATCGACTGTGCAAAAAGATGATGCTTAAATATTTAACATGCTACGTTATGAAAGTCTGAAGATCTGTGATCTCAAAATCGCACTTGTTGTATGATAACATATGAAATGCGATCTTAGTTATTCGTAATTTATTCTTATTAAATCTTTAAAGCTCAAACCTCCTGGGAACGTTTCTCACTTTACAATAAAATGACTTGTCAAGCTTCACTGCAAGCTGTTCAAAGTACAGAAGTCATGCTCAAAACAGAAATGAATAACTAGATAATGCATATGGCTTTTAAACAACAGCGCGTCAGTTTATGAACGCTGGTTCACTTTTACGCCTCAGGAATAGACTGAATGCAAAGCAAGAGTCTGCAATACAGAGTTTTAGTTTGAGATGCTTTTCCAAGCGCTTGCAAAACATGTCAAGGGAAGACAAATAGTTCCCAAGGCGGTGAGAATGTCCAGAAGGGTAAATAACAATACAATACAGCATTTATAATGCGTGAAAGCTGTCATTACACTTACAGTAATCACCATATAGTGTGTTTATGTGACATAAAACAACAGCAGGACAGCCAAAAAATTTAACTGCATATGCATATCCAGCTAGCATACCCAAGGCACATGATTCAGGCATATAAATACAATGACGCAACACTGCAGGAACAACACGATTACATGCCACCATTTCAGATGAACTTTTAAAGAAGCCATATGTGCTGAATCCACAAAATTACACAAGCCCGTTTCATTTAGGAAAAAAAAAAAAACAAGACAAAACCTGATTCTCCAGTCAGTTACCACAATAACATTCACTCTAGTTGGCATACAAATCTATTAGAAACATTAAGAGACCATAATTATAACACATTCTGTCAACTGTGCTATTATCAGAGAGAGAGCAAATGAGATGCATTATACTTTTCTTGCACGAAAACTCATCATCAATAAGATTTTAATTATAAAAACAGATTAAAGAATGACAGAATATCAACAAAGAGTTGTTATAGGATATATCCTTTTAGTGAAGGCGCAGCAGATACATCACTCACCACCACTAACCTGTTCTCGACTCAATTTATTAAGAGCATTATACGAAATATTGTTCAGTTTAGGTCATCGAAATAAAAATGTAACTTACCTGGTTGAAAGACGTTTAAAAACAAACCAAACTAAAGTTTATAAGTGATGCAAAGTATGCAACTAACTAGATAATCAAAGAAGCCACGTTACCATAACGACAGACTGCCAATAAATAACGTTACAAATTATTATTTTTCATCAAATACTGCTGTCAGCGTAGTAAATGTTATGCCACGCGAAGTAAAACATCTCTTAAACGTATGCATTAACACTACAACACAAGATGCCTCGTAGAAAGTTGTTTCCGAAACTTTTACGCAATGTTTGTGCAAATGTTTCGGCGTCTCGGCGCACTTCACGCGCCAACAAAAGTGGAAACACAAGCAGAAGAAAAACAAACAGCGCAAACACTCAGGCAACATGCTATGTTTCCGGTAGACAGACGGATAGAGCTGACGGGTAAACTGAAATGAATTGTAAGAGTTTGTGTGTGTATAAAAGACGATTCCCACCTTCAGACTCTCCGATCTTTGACGCTGGACATTTTCCTCCAGCTGGAAAATTTGCTCATGTAGTCGTAGACACAAACGTCAGTTCCTGCTAGAGATCAGAGCGTAAAGATTACAGTGAAACAGCGACGCCTGGAGGCCAGAAAACACAGCACGCTTCTTTCGGTTGTCGGAATATAACACCAAAACTAAAACAGCGCATCAATGCCACCTACTGTAGATTACTTACAAAGTGCAGTCAGTAATACAATCCATTACTTTACACATTTAAGCTAATTTTGATTAGGTTTACGTTTAGATTAGGCTACTTTTGTCCCATCACATTGATTTATAGGATAATTTTGTACCATAACGATATAAAATAGCCTACAAAGAGTAGGAAAATTACATGCATTGTAATTATCAACATGAAATGTAGCCTATTAAACACTAATACATCAAGGTTTCCCAAACTGGGGTTTATAAAGGAGTTGCAGGGGGTTGTGAGTTGAAAAGATAACAATTATAAACATGTATAGGCTATATATATATAGACTACCGTTCAAAAACTTGGGGTCAGTAAGATAGTTAATGCTTTTTAAATATGTTTCTTATGCTCATCAAGGCTGCTTTTATTAGATTAAAAATCCAGACAAAAATGCAATATTGAGAAAAAATATTTTTTTAATTTAAAATAACTGTTTCTGTGTGAATATATTTTAAAATGTAATTTATTCCTGTGATACAAAGCATCATTACTCCAGTCTTCAGTGTCACG
>JAUMHP010000026.1:2045851-2064643 GCA_032361065.1 Enteromius trimaculatus
TCTAAAAATTCTTAAATGTCCTAAACTAGCAAAGGTCTAGTCCTGGCTTAATCTAATTCCTATCCGGGAAACCGGCCAATGATGTTTAGGAACAGAAATATACATCCCCTTTCAGATGGATTCCATGTATCATGTAACTTCAGTACTGGATTATAATAGACTGGTATCGCAAAACCTATTTAAAGCCTAAATTAGTAGCTATTTGAGATTACGTGCTACATATACACACATGTGCACGTTGTATAGTGAGGTCTAGTCCTTTTGATTGACCATGTGCTGCTAATTGTTACAACACCTTAGCAACTTGGCTGTTTGCCTGTCGATACATGTGATTCCCAGGCCTGTGGGGGCTTGAAGTACAGTGTCTATCGGAGCAAACAAGCTGGGAAATGTCTTTTCACATTAGCGCTCTGGTCTGCTTTGCTCCGAGCGCATTACTGAACTCCAGGCGTGTTTTAGTATTTGGGTCTGTCACCTTCATGAGACCCTTCTAATATTCTCCCTCAAGCACAGTGCACACCTTGTTGTTTTTTTTCTGTCTTTTGCGATTGCTACTTGTCAGATTGTATGAAATGATTGCTTTGAGCAGCCATTGAGGCTGGAATAAGACGCAGAGACTGGACACGATTTACTGGATGTTCTTACATAGTTCTGACAAGTGCCACTGACAAGTGGCGAATTCACACAGCACAATTTTCTAAATCATCAGATCACCATTATTTCCACACTGCACGACTCATGCAACACTGGAAATGTTCTAACAGCAGGACTTTTGAATGTGAATGATCAAAGAGATGATTTGAGAGCACTGCATGATTGTCACTGCAATGCATAAGTGCAGATTTTGGGAATTAGTTTTTGGCAATTTCGCAAAACCTGCTGGCGATAATGCAGCCTTAGACACAATGCTAACCTAGAAAAGCACTGAATGTTTAAAACAGCCTTGATTAAACTTGAACCAAATCATTGTAAGCAATCAACGCAACTCTCTTATCCCCCCTCCCTCTCCATCCATCCAGGTCTGGAATCTTTGCGGGACAGCGCCCACTCCACCCCTGTGCGCTCCGTGTCCCACAGCGACTCCTTCATCCCACGTTCACGGAGCCAGGTGACGGACTCCGGCGACGGGTCGGCGGTCATCTCCGATGAGACCTACAGTCCCTCCGACAGCGTTCTGCCCACACCGGTAGCTGAGCACAGTCTGGAGCTAGCGGTCTCGCGCCAGATCAATGGCGCCCCCTGCAGCATTGAGGAGGAGAAAGAGTCGGAGGCGGGCACGCCCACCGTGGGTGACATGGCCGAGTTAGGAGCGGACAGTAGGGCGGCAGGCCCCGTGCAGAGCGCAGGCAGAGAGGTTGCGCTCAGCGAGACGGAACAGGTGAATAAGTTTGTTTTAAGTGTACTCCGTCTGCTCCTTGTGACCATTGGACTCCTCTTTGTCTTGCTCCTCCTCCTCATCATCCTCACTGAGTCCGACCTTGACATTGCATTTTTACGTGATATCCGCCAGACCCCCGAGTTTGAGCAGTTCCATTACGAATACTTTTGTCCCCTCAGACGGTGGTTTGCCTGCAAGCTCCGCTGGGTGGGCGGGCTGCTCATTAACAAGTGAAAATGAGGCACTAAAGCTCGTAAAACCTCCCTTGTTGGGGTCGAGAAGACGCTAAACACGTGGAGAGAGAGAGAGAGAGAGAGACACGGAGGGCATCGACCTGTCCCATGAACCCAGCTTCTTTCATGACACTCCTGCTGACACACGGTAGACCACCAGGCCCACAGCTCCTCTTCTCTTCCACTTTTAGTTCTTTCTCCCCCGTCCATTTTTACACTTTTATTTTTGTCGTCTTATTTTTTTTACAAAGACAATTTTTTTTTCTTTTTGGTTTCCTTGTTTTGGATTTCAGGTCATTTCAGGTATTTTATTTTTACAAAAAAATGAGGAAAAAAAAACATAAAACTTAATTCAAAGACTTGAGAAGAATATATTGTTCCTTAAAAAGGGAATATGAAATATTTTGTTGCAACAAGGATGTTGCCTTCATTTATATTTATTTTAAAATAATATTAAGAGTCTTATTGAAGAATGTGGTGCATTAAGTCAAGTTGGTATGGTATAGTAGGTTTGGAAAGCAGGAGAAAGTTTGGAAAACCAATGCTTTTCTGAGTTTATGCGTAATTCATATCCATCCGTCATGTAGCTCTTAGTAAATTCTGAAGGCTGCTATAATTTACCACATCAACGATCAGATCAGAAGAGGGTTGTATGTAAGGTAAGAATGTGCAAGTTATTTTGGAAGCGAGAGCTGAGGAAAGACTGGAAATAATGTTATTTGAATAAAATTGATGGGTACATTTCTGTATTTGGTGGCTTGAGTTTTAGGGTGTCAAATACATTTTAGGAATATAATTGTGTTTAGGAGGTAGCAAGCTGTGAAGTAGAATTCTTTTTAAAAAGGTTCTTTCTAATGGATACAGAAAAATTAATTGGTATAAGTTGTGTTCTGTCATGTGACCCAATAGTGTCAGTATCTGTTAAAGTTAACATGATTGATTTAAAAATCAACTAGTACCCATAGATCCAATCTAGCTACAGTAGGTGTGCAATACTGTAAGGGTTTGGTTTTTAAGAACTAAGTACATCAATTTTTTCATCGGTATGTGTATTTGCTTTGTTATTATAACTTGTTTTTTTTTTTTTTTTCCATTTTGAGTCTCTCAATAGAAAGAAATCCCATTGTATAAAGTAATAATTTTTTATTCCATATCGACCTTGGTTTTAAGTTTGTATTCTGTGGATATCATGCTATGATTATTCTTAATTACAATAACAATGCTGTACTTTTTGTACAAAAAGTAGTTAGTTTCCTAATATATCGACATGTTTTTCCATGTATATTTTAACAGAAACTGAAATGTTATTTTGTTATTGAAAATTAAATTATACCTTTTTTAGCTCTGTGTTCCAGATGAGGTCTAGAATCTATGGCGTGTCTGTCAAGGGAGACATGGGAAAGATTTTAATCCAGATCTACAATCCATGTCCAATTCACTCACTTATCCAGTAATGAGAAAATGGTCCCTGTGCTTTGTATATTGGCCCGGCATTCGAACAATACTGATGAATTTATACACAGTTTAGACAAAATACTGTGTTTGTGTGTGTATGCTCATTTTAATTAATTGATGTTTTTGGCAATATGTACTAGAAGGCCAGGTTTAGTCTTTAGTACACTAATTCCTGATTAGTCTATTTTATTTATACGCCCTTCTTCCAGTGGCGTGCAAGTTGGACATGGGCTTTATTTTACCATACATGATCTATTTTATGCCTTCCCCTTTGAAACTGCTATTGATGCAATTGTTTTTGTATTTGAGAAAAGTGAAAAATAGAGGAAGTGAATGCAAAATGGAGAAGGAGCAGACATTTTTGTGTACAGTGAAAAATAGTCACACGGGTTGAGAGACAGTAACAGCTAGTGGTAATTAGGAGGTTTTAGATCTTACACTGGTACTCACAATAATTGCGGTGTTTAGCATTATTTTGTGACAGCTCACAAGCTTGGCTTTAATAGTACAGTTATTTTCAATGAACATGCTTCAATCCACCAAAATCTGCTGTTGTGTTGAAGGCCAGAAACGCTGTGGTGCTAGTAAATAAATGACAGCCGAGATGCGTTTTAGGAAGCAGTTGACTGTAACAGTAATGGGTTTACTAGCTGAATTGTGTAGTCCGGTCACATGCCTTTATAACCACTTGGTAGAACCGCTGTCTTCCACCAACCATAGGAGCTGAAACTGCTTTTGCCATGATGGACAAATATGAGGCACATGGAAAACCGTAGCAGAAACTGATGAGACACATGGAAGAGAGAGAGGGCCATTGGAGTTATGCATGTCTCTTAACTTAAGTATCCATGCATGCACTTATAACATCTCTGATGTGCCAAATTATAACAGCGTTGTGGTGGCATAAGCACCTTTTTAATTTTTTTAGAATCTGATTAATCAGTTGTTTTCGAAGTACAATAATACAACGCTCTGATGAGTACTTGCATGCCATTGATGATGGGGTGTGATTCAGAAGATCAATAAATGGATTTTGAGTTTAGGAAGAAAAAAAAAGGCTTGGAAGATCAGTAAAGTTTTTGAAAAATAATAGAATTGAAGTGGATTTTACTCATTGACAGCATTATGTAGCCTCAGTGGTCAGTCCTGCATGGCAGCGCCATTCAATAAGCAATAACCTGAATTATAGAATCATTTTGATGGTTTTTGTGCTGTTGTGTAGCGAGACTACCTGATATTTTCTAAGGAGTTTGGAAAGAATCCATTTCCTTTTAAGTTAAACGCAAAATTGCATTTTTAACTAAAAGGCTCATTTTATATGACGATTATTGCCAAAATTTGCTACATTTTATACTCATTGTGAGCACTTGTCATCTTGTTTGGATCCTGAACTGTCAGCATCATGCTGTTCTGAAGTTTTTCTCACGTCTCTTCATCCTTGAAATCCTATTGCACAAGTTTCAACTGGTGCGCTGCTTCCTAGTAGATCAAGGGCAATTGCTACTACTGTCCTTGTGTGCTTCTACTTCATACTTTTGTCTCTAGACAGTTTTCTTGTACTGTACGGAATGGCCAGGTTTGACTGTGATGAATGTAAGGGTCCAGTAAAGGACAGTTGTTAGCTAAATTGGATCATTTCTGTAATTATCTAACTGGGTTATTTCACAAGGTCCCTCTGTGAACTTTGTACAGAAGTATTTTTATGCTTCTTTTAGTATGCAAGTGTCAGTATAATAAAGTTAAACACTTGCCATGACACTTATAAAAAGTAGACTTTCAGGAGTATAACTACACTGCAGATAAAACACTTCACTGGCTTCAAATATAACTTGACAGCATGAAAATGTTACAGCTTCAAGCAAGCCTAAGGTGTTTTTAATGTTCAGGATCTGGTACTGGTGGCTACAGCTGTTAGATTCTATTGAAATTGTATTGAGTGACAGCTGATCTTCAAAGATTTGGACCGCATTCCAAGTAAGGTCGGGATGTCCTCCATGTTTATAAAAGAGATGCCTAGAAGTAATTCAATGAACTAGTGATGTCTCAGATCGACTGGGTAAGCTTTTGATGAATATTCTACCAGGGACTTTAAATTTCATCATCATTAGAATGAACTGCTCCTTACATGCCTGCATACAAATTCCCAAATTATTTGGTAAAATCTGACTTCACCTGAACCGTAGCTTTAAGATTCACTATAACGCTGAGATCCTGTAAAGTGGTGGCAACACATTTCATTTACTGTACTGTGCTTTTGTCACTTTGCCAGCCCCCACAGTCCCCTCAACAGAAATGCATATACATGCACATTTGTTTGTGCATAGAGGTCTGTCTGTGGGTGTGTTTTTATGTAATCTGCATCTTTTCTATTTGGGACTGAAGGTTGCCGTTCAGTTCCTTAATATACGAATATCGAACTATATACAAAATTTGTGCCAAACGCAGTTCCTGTTAAGTCAGATTCATTCCAAAATCATCTTTGTACTGTAGGAAACCTTCCATGAAAATGGTATAAAGAAAATGTTTCACTGATAGTCCCTTGTAACTGGTGCCATGGAAATATTCAAACTTGAAATAAACATTCAAAAGAGTTTGAGATATCTTGTGGTTTATAGTTCACAATGCAAAAATGCTGCAAGTAGGAATTAATCAGATGGTTCTCGAATTTAGCTATATAATAATAAATGCTTCACTGTGTCATTTTTCCCTAAAATATTTGTAAGAACTTACTGCAAGCTATACTGGCCTATTAAAGATGATATAGTCACCTGTAAGAAATGGGGTGATGGCACAATTTGTTAATTTTCTTTTCTTTTAGGGAAAAATAAATAAATAAAATAATATATAATATTATAATAATATATAATAAAATAAATTGAAATATAAAACCTTGCGATTCAATGTAATAAATCAAAAGTTTAAATATACACCACAAAATTATATTTATTAAAAATTGGTATCTAAAATTTCTTTACAAATATTCACAGTCACATTTATTGACATTACCAGTAGAAGAATTCTGATTCTAGATGTGAGAGAATGTTGGTTTGAGGAATGGACGAGCAGCACTCTGTGGGGTGGGCAAAGCCATGAAGCCGGGCTTCTTCACTGCTGGGACTGATGGAGCCGGCCTGGAACCTCTGCCTGCACTTCGATTACCACCCCTGTATCCTCCTCTTCCTCTTGACGAAGACCAGTTATTGCTGTATCCACTACAGTAAGGGTGAAGAGGGAGAGTTAATTAGGTTTCAAATAGCCAATATGTCTGCACAATCCAACAATGCTTCTGCTGTAGCATACTGACCCTTTAGAGGAAGAGTTTTGGCTGCTGGCACCTTTTCTTCTTTTGGGTTTCCTGGAGTAAGACCCTTGCTTTCTCTTTGCTCCTCGTCCAGAGGTGCTTCTGAAATAGGCTGATGTGGTATCCCCTTCATTATCATCATCATCATCATCCTCGTTTTGATGGCCTCTTGTTGTGTCAATCCATCCTGAACTCTCGGTCTGTGCCTCCCCTGCAGAGGAGGTGTGAGAACATTATATCTCTAAAGCTACGTCATTTAAAGATCTTTATATGATGCCGTTTTGAGCAAGCTGAAATATGATCTGGTTTAAAGTTTATAGGTAAGAGCTAGCCAAATCACAAATGTAGTACACAACTGTTGGTTCCTTAAGTGTTTAGAACTTGTCTTGGACTAAGGGAACTTACATTGACTAATTATGTACGAGGCAGCTTTAAAATAATTAAATATCAACTAGAAAAATCTGAAGATTTAAGATAACCATTAGTAATATTTCATGGGCAACCTCTTCAGAAAATAATCTATATGGTGTGCTGTCAGACCCTCACCAGGCAGCTGCCACTCGGAGTACTTCTGCAGCAGTTCAATAACCTCAGCTCCATACTTCTCCAGCTTGTCTTCGGTCACACCATCAATCTGCAGCAGAACCTCCGGATCAGACGACAGAGTTTCTGCACACAAATGCGTCGCAATACATTTAACAGAGAGCACACAGGGCTGTGAAAAAGAAAGGAATTAATTGCTTTAACTTAATGAGGCGTTTCATCCTCGTAACACATTATGTAAAACTGCTTAGGGAAGAAAAAAAATCTTCTGTAAGTAATTTCTGTGATATCAGCACATTTCAGATACTAAATGACAGCATATTAAACTAGCCTTAATTGAATGATTCATTTTATGATTTTTTTTTAAATATAAAGTACGTAAGCTTTCAGAAACATTTACAAGGGATAGAATATATAAACACACACACATCCAGTAAGTGTGTGTGTGTGTATGTATATATGTGTGTGTATGTTCTTGCACATTATATGTAATGAAAATTTGCTAACCAGCAATCTTTTTAAGCGTGGCTGTGGAGAAAATGTTGTAGTAATGAATGCCGAAGACTTTGCCCAACTTCTTGCACAGATCATTGAGTTCCTGTAAACATTTTTTAACCATCTCTTCTCTTTTAGAAACGTTCTCAATCACAGAGGCTTTGTGCTTTCTGATGCTGGATGCACTCTCCGTCTCAACAAACTCAACCTGCAATGGGGTATAGTAGTTAATACAGCATACATCGATATTGACCATAAAGACCAGCGTCACAGGAGAGAAAAACATATTAAGAGTCTCACCTGCATGCAGCCACTAAGAACACTCATGGCTTTAGGCCCAGCAGAGATATAGGCCACTGCTTGCCCATTATTAGTAATGTAGAGGTCCTCCATCAGAACACTATCCAGCACCAGTTTCTTAAAAAGCCTCTCAGCGTTGTGCTTGGAATATGCTGCTCCCATCCCGAACATTCCGGACTGGATCCGAGCACTTTTGGAGCCTGCCGCAGAGAGATATTCTTATTGGGGCCTCGAGCAGCCATCCTGACAAGCATTAAATCTCAAGCACTGGATAAGGCAAAGGATATTCATAGTAATATTCACACTATCATTTATGACAGTCAAATCCCGCTAGGCTTCTTACCCAGATATATGTCAACCAGCATGTTGAGAGTGAGCCTGTTCTGCTGGGCGGATTTGCCGTATCTGTTTCCAACCTTCTCACAGTTCTCTTGCACAAACCTTGCAATCTTCTTCACATCTTCAGTGACATTTCTTGATTTGTATTTCTGGAGACAAGCATTGAAATGTATGCATTTGTATTTGTATCTAATTAACATAAAATTGCATTCAAAATAGTGGTAAACAATTAGTCAAAGCAAGTAACAATTAAAAATTGTTTGGCAAGCAAACTAGATCCAATTTTAAGCAATGGCTGTGTACAATTATATGTTCTATTATTATGCATGACATTTGCATAATGTGAAGAATGAAATGATGCAAAGATGGTCTTACATGCGGTTTGGCACAATTGTCACAGATGACCTCAGGATGCTCTTTACAGAAGCTTGTATTGAATGAGTGCTCGCCAAAGTAAGCCAGCAACTGGATTCTCCTGCACTCAGCCACGTTTTCACAGAAATGCACCATGCTGTGCAGGTTGTTGATGTGGGTGGCTTTGGATTGCTGGTTGCCATCTTTATCCACTGCAATTATATTAACCGTTATGTAGGCCACGCTCACACAGACAGGTTAACTATGACTGCATAATAGTGTCTGGATTTTAGATCCCAAATGCATGTTTCTGCAGAGCATCTTAAAACATTTTTTTCTGAATAACAAATGCAACATTGAGCAATACAGAAATTTTTAGTTTTAATAAGGGATTGTTTACAGTTAACACACCAATATATACCATAAGAATAAACAAAAATCCTGCAGAACATACTAGCAATGAGTCTCTTAATGCGGATAACATCACTGTAGGAATAGAAGAGGACGCAGTGGGAAACCTCTCCATCGCGGCCAGCTCTGCCTGACTCCTGGTAATAACCTTCCACTGACTTGGGCAAACTGGCATGGATCACATAACGCACATCTGGTTTATCGATTCCCATGCCAAATGCAATGGTGGCACACATAACCTAAAAATGAAAGATGAATGGTTAAAAAAAAAACCAAAACAAACAAAAAAACGGTATTTCTGGAAAGCCGGAAAAAATTTAAATGCCCCATTAAAAGTGCAGGTCTATATTTTATAATAATTTTAAAAACCTGGCAGCCATCCTGGTTAATCCATTTATTCTGGACATATTCCCTGTCGCTGTCACTCAGGCCAGCATGATAAGCCAGCGCTGCGATCCCAGCCCTCTGAAGACTGTCAGCCAGAGTGTCGCAGTCATTACGAGACAAGCAGTACACAATCCCTGAGTCACCTACACACACGGTCAACATGATTTATAGTCTCCATTCTGTGGTGAGCAATTATAATTGCTAAAGACTGACTCAATCTGGACAGCACTCACGTGGGTAATATTTCTTGATCCACTGAATGCATTCCTCATCAACCTTCTTGGGCTTTTTTGGCAAAACTGAATATTTGAGATTGTGCCTGTTGAAGCTCATAGTGAATCTATGAAAACATTATTACCATTTTAATATGACTAACACATGTGGATGACATCTAAAGATGGCATAGTTAAATTAGTTAGATTTGAATTGGAAAAATGTTACTTTATATTTTGAAGGTGGGTGAGGTTTAAAATAATCCTGGTTCCATATAATAATCAGCGTAAGAGTGCCATTAATCACATTGTCATGCATTTACAAAAACACAAATTAGCAATTGCTTACAGGAAAACTTACACCTGAGGACGGGTCATTGCCAGCTGGTTAAGAATGTCCTTCTGAACTCTAGGAGTGGCTGTGGCCGTCAGTGCCATTATAGGAACATTAGGAAACTTCCGCCTGAGCTCATGTAAGCGCTTGTAGTCTGGCCTAAAGTCATGACCCCACTGAGGAAGAAATGGATCCATTCATCATACAGTACTTTTGTTATGTTGCTTTTAACAGTCCCAGTATTTTCGGTTTTTGTAAAATACGGTCTTCTCTTTACTACCTAAATTACATATATTTGACCATTCTTGTTACACTACACAATTTTTCATCAAGTGTACCTGACTGACGCAATGGGCCTCGTCAATGACAATGCGAGCCAGCAGACCCCTTTCATACAGATTCTGAAGGGCACTGATCATCCGTCCACTCGCACACACCTGGGAACAAAAACAACAAATATTAATACGATTATAGACATGCATGCAAACTTACAATACACATGTCATGATCCCACCTTCTCAGGAGTGGCATAAAGCAGTTTGATTGGGGGATCCTTTCTAGACAGCTGCATATAGATCTTTGCAGCTTCACTATCTTTTTTGTCCCCAGATAAACTTGTTGCACAGATCTAAAACAAAAAGTTTCACAGTAAGCAACTGTTTTGATCAGGTTAAAACACATACTGTGCATAAGGAAATGATAGACTTACATCTAAAGTGGTAAGCTTTTGGACCTGGTCAACTATGAGAGACCGTAAAGGAGAAATGACAACAGTCACTCCAGCAGAGACACAAGCAGGAAGCTGATAGCAGAGACTTTTACCACCACCTGTAAGGGGGGGGGGGGTCATGTCACATTGTAACATATCATTAGGAAACACTTAAAAAAAAAAAAATAAATAAATTCAGGTATCTTAACACAACGAACACTGAAACAAAACTAAAACGAAGGAACATGGGAAAGTACACAGCTTTTATACTAAAATAAACTGAGACAAAGACCAAAAGAGTCAAAATATCTGCACCTATTTGTTATTTACCCTATAAGCCTAATATAATGCCCAACATTTCAATTAATTTAATTATGTCTTTAATTCTGAAGTACATTTGTGCAAAGCTCCACTGATTTGCACCACTAGCTAAAAACATCTATAAATATAAGTAAACCAATTAAATAAAATGATAAAGGCTGACCAATATATCTACAATCCCTTGCAGGACGTGCTGAAGGTGAAGACAAGACATAGTGTGCAGTCTAACATCAAAATAAACAAGAAATATGACTCAGGTTGATATAACATTTCTAACAAACCTGTAGGCATCAATACAAATGTGTCTTCTCCTAACAGTGTTGCATTAATAGCCTCCAGCTGATTGAATCGGAACTGATGCAGACCAAACTTCTTATGGAAGATCTTCATCATCTCTGGGCTGTGAGGAAAGCTGAAGCCTCTAAAGCGGTCATGAGCTGGGTTTCTGTACACAGGTTCTGCAGATCAAGACATAAACTGTCACCAGATAACTGCTCACGGTGCCATTTTTTGGGTTCTTTAAATTAAATAAAGTAAATTGTAAGAGACATTCCATTACTTAAACCTACCAGGGTTGGATGTTTTGGTAGGTTTTTGTGCTGGTGGTGTTACTGTCTTTCTCTCCAAAGGTTTTGAAGGCCCTCCCTCCCGCACCAATGGCGTTTTTGCACCAAAGCTGTCTCTTGATGACAAGACACTTGGAGGTTCTTCAAAATAATCTGGAACATCAGCCTCATCGAAATCATCAATATCAAAGTCATCAATTAGGAAGTCATCAAGTGGCTCTGTATCTGCTCGAGAACAGTTGGGTACCTCCATGTTGGTTTCAACACTGCTCTCAGCATTTCTCTTTCCTGAATCAACTCTTTTGGGGGAATAAAACAAGTCAACCTGATCTCCAGCCGTGGTTTGATTGTTCAACTCACTGAAGGACAACCTTGAGTAGCACTTATCTGTTTTTGACTCAGATTTGCTAAAGGGGGGACTTGACCTGTTTGAGATGTCCCTACTAGTTGCTGTTTTTGTGGTGCTGTTAGGATTCCAGGTACCACCAGGGGTCTCAACCCCATTGATGATGCAGTCAGAATCCTCAAACACACTGTCATTTTCCAAAGACATGACTGAGGAAATGGACTTGCGGAACGGAAAGCCTGTTTTGGCAGCCTCTTTCTTTTCTGATGTCACTGGGATCATAGATGATGTTAGACTAGAGGGTGTGACTCCAAACCCTCGTCTGTTTAGCAGTGTAGAATATGGAGTGGCTACTAGGTCTACGTGAGATTTTCTAGATGGCGGACCATTAGCAAGTATCCTTTTCCTGACAAAATATAATGCAAAATTAGCCCACACAATTTTTTTTCAAGGTCTAGAATAGCCTTTATTTTTTTAATCTGACTTTAAACAGAATATGTAATATTTAAAAGCACATTTCACGCAAAAATAGTATTATATATTTTTTAATTTACCTAGGAAAAGTACTTGTTTTTGCTTTACCTGTGTGCTCTCTGCAGTAACAGCTCTGTGCCGCAGGTCAGTGCTATGAGCTCATGCTCTGGAATAGTGTCCACTAGACGACAAATAGACTCCATAACAGTAAAGAGAGCATCCTCAGGTCCTAAAACAAATACATGCACATTAGACACATTACAACATTAAATTTAATTCAAATTATTGAATCCCAAAAAGTTAAATCCTGCATTCATTATACCTTTTAATTCTTTAGCAGGTTCATCAAAGGGGGCTGACAGGTTCCAGGCAGACTCGTGAGGTGAAATATTTTTATCAGCATGTTTAACAGGGTCAGACGAACTATAAAACAGAATAAAAGAAAAGAAACTTATAATAATAATAAAAAATGTAATATAACAGAAAGTACAGTTTCTTTTTGTTCTGTTACCTTTTCTCCTTTTCTGAGTCAAAGGGACACATCTCCTCAGGAACAGGGGATGGGGGGATGAAATCCTCATAAAAGTTGTCTGCCTCAGCCTCATCAATGTCTATGATGTTCGTCTCCTCCCACTGCTTTTCTTCAGGAACTGCAATTCAAATACTACATATCATTTCATTGCGAGCATTAACATCTAAACACACCAATCTTTCTTTAGCAGGTAAAACATGGACAAATTAGGGGTAAACCCACTGAAGAAATTGAGGTGTACTAACTTGTCACACACTTGATGTTCTTTTCATTTTTTTCTGGTGTAATACAGTCAATGATCTCATCTTCATTGTCACTCAGTAATGCCTTTTGCTGGGCTGATCTCTTATGCCTTTTGGATTTTTTGATAGGCGAGTCCTCTGGCTCCCTCTCATCAGGCTCTATGCTGACACTATTAGCTGTTGACAGGACATCCTTTGGGGCAGTTATGGTTTCTGTAACCTGTGGACCTTCATTTAATGTAGTCTCATCACTCTTAGCACAAGAGGAATCAGGGGACGTGTTCTGGTCCGATACACGTAGCTTTTTTGTAGAGGTCTCTGTAACTGGGGACGCTACTCTTGTCTTTACTGGGGTTTCAAAATCATCCAAATCATCCCATTCACTGAAGGAAAGTTGGGAGATGTCACGCTTCGGTTCATCTACAATTTGATTCTTAGGTAAGGCTGTAGATTTGGGCAAATCCTGAATGGTAGATTGGACAGGAGGTGTTTTGTTCACAGCAAACGGGTTGGCTAATGGATTAACAGTATTTGTCTTCGGTCTGATGGGTGCAGTGAAGAAGTTGACTTTCGGAGCTGCTTTCCCAGGCTTTTGCGAAAACGTCACAGGGGTTTTGGTTACTTCACAGCTGCGGGGAATATTGACACTCCTGTTTGCTAAGACATTTGCACCTGTTACCTTTTGAGGAACTTCCACTTTGGAGATACCGGAGGAAGACTTCTTTTTGAAACAAAACCCCCTGAACAGAGACATTTAGGTTAGGCTACACATTTAAAACGTCAACATAGACAAATTAAAGGGATTAAACTGAATTGACCATGTATCTAGCTATCAGTTTCGTATCTGCTTTTACTCTGTACTTTATCTATATACGTTATTCCGCATTTGACTTTTTTTTTTACTCTGTTGCAGAAATCAATCTGTCTATCGCAGAATACATAATAATGTTCTTACCCAGGCTTTAGTTTTAGCAGCGACAACTTGTTCTGTGCCGCATTATTGTGTCGTTCCAGTTGCTCCTTTAGGTTGTTTTGAGGAAGACTCGGCATTATGTGTGAGGTTATAATAAATATGAATCCTCAATATACATGTATATGTCGTTTAATCAACCCCACAAACAAAAGCACACCCTCAAAAAAGCAGTCATGCTATGCTAAAATGAATGCGACATGACAACACTTGCTTTAGCACAAACCACCCACACCCACAACGAAAGGCTTTACTCTCCTTCTGGCATCGTGTGAACATCAAAACACCAAAAAAGAAAAACTAAACAAATGCCTTTACAATAACCACCACAAATAAACACCATAAAAAATGATACTCAGATATAACACACGAGCGCCATACAGCATCACCATAACACCGATGAAAGCTCGCGCTTACCGCCTATTCGTAGCTCGCGCTTTGATTGGACAGCTGTCAGTAACGTCACTTCCGATAAGCGCCTGTTTGTTTGCACCATAAATTTTGAGTTTTTAGTTGTACGTCTGTAGCATTTTTTATCTTTTCTCCGTTTCTTCGTCCTCTTTTTGTTGAGTGGATTTTTAATCGTGCCTTTACGTAGTCTAATAAGTACACAAATAACTGCTTTCTCTCTGGCGCACACTGTTTTCTTTCCTTAGGGCGCACATTGTTATCTCAAACACTAGATATGGGATTAGGTTGCCACATACTGGTTTGCTGTGGAAGTGCACATTCTATTTGAGCGAGGAAGTACACAAACAGCAAACGAATTAACTTATATCTAATTTCTAAGTACGTTTTAATAAAGTAAATTTTAAGTTCTCCAGAAATGCCTTTTACAGTTTGAACTGAACACATGGACTAAACGCACACAAACAAATCACTGAGAATATATTTATTTCAGTACAATTTTGAATGCAAACACAAATATTACATTTTTTACAAAGTAGACAACTTCAACATTAAGCATACTAATAGCAATTCAGTGTCACCGAATGTTTTAAATTATTGTAAATCCTTATTTTACTGTAAAGTTAAATAAGTATTTAACTCATTCACTGTATAGACTACGACTCATTGTGCATAAAATGATTTCATGTGAGAGTAAATGTAATAAATTGTCTCCCTTTTCATATTATACTTTTCAGTTAGACCAAAGGTAAAGGATAGGATGAACATGCAGCAAGTCCACACATGTTCTTTCCCCTCTCAATGTAGAAATATCTGTATGGGAAATAACACACATTTATTGTTATTAACTAGCTCAAATTTCATGTAAGTACTACTATATTTTTAAACCTTACAGCAGCACAACATTTGAGTAAATCATGCAAACATACCCATTAATTCCCCAGTAGGGTCCCCAGGAGTTCTTCACTATCCAGTATGGACTTCCATTCTGCTCAGCGTAGCCCACAGCAAGCACCGCATGGTTGACCATGTCAGTAGTGTTGTGACACTTAGTGCTATGAAATACAGTCATGACATTACGTAAATTCTCATGAACTGTGAGAAATATATCCAGTATAACAGCAAATGTACATAAACTTTTTCCTAACCTGGTGTATATTCCATCTTTGTAGTGCATGAAATCAGAAGTCACCTCATAAGCAAAGCTGACAGGGTTCAACCTGGCCACAGCATCCACCATGCCCATTTCATCATACTAATATAACAGGAATTTACAGTTAGAGTGCAGACATGAAGTGTTAATCAATATGTGTACACAGATCATCACTTACCTTTGTAATGTTGACAACATCCTTCACAAAGGCAGCAGCCAACTGAGCTTTGAATCTACATTCACCTTGCTACAGGCAGTAGAGTATGAACAAATGTCAGCACTTTATCAATGAACTCTTGAAAACAATAGTTAAACTTGCAAAATACTTACTACAGCTTTATAGGGGTAATCTTGTTCTGTCATAAGACCTTTGTTGTACATGATGTACTCAAAGGCATGACTTGGGAGGCCACTAAAAAGCATGTGTTGGGAGTAAAATATTGTTTAGACCATTTTAAAGTACAAACTACAAAATAAGCCAAAATGAATTGATTCATCATTTTGTCTAACTCACCCATTGCAGCCATGATTGTCAAAAGCCCCAGCACAATCAACAAGCTGCTGCTCTGCCTGTAAAACAATGCATGATAGGAAGAGGTTAGACAAAACCTTTCATAAATTACAGTTAGGTTTTAGTCAGTGCTGTCATCGAGATTAATCGCAGCCAAAATAAAGGTTTTTCTTTACATAATATATTTGTATGTACTGTGTATATTTATTAAGTGTATATACTGTAAAAACAATCACATGCATGTATATATTTAATGAAAATATGTTAGGTTAATATAATAAATATAATTATATATAATATCAAATATAAGAAAATAAATATATGAATGCATTTACATGTAAATACTTATAATACAGTATAATATATACTGTACGTGTGTGTTTTAATATAAACATAATAAATAAACACAGCATAAACACATATATTATGTAAATTTTGGATGCGATTAATCGTGATTTATCGTTTGACAGCACTAATTTTAATACTAATGTGCTGTTTTGGGGTTTGTATGTACTTTGTATGAAAGGGAAAAAGGGAATAAGATGTATATATAACAATGTTGCTATTAAATTTAATAATAACATTATTAATAATAATAATACATTATTAATAAATAATGATTAATGTTCATTGTTGTGTCATTGTTCAATTAAAAGCAACATTTACATACTAGTTGAAGGAGTTTCCCTGTGGCAATAGCAGTGACAGACTCCATACAGCCTGTGGTGGAAAAAGTCCAGCAGCTACCACACGCTCCCTGAAATAGTGTCAACGATTAAACATTAGCACTATTTACTAAAGAAGCAAGTGCAATAGAGGATTCTTAGAGCCAATTAAAAAAAGCTACCTGGTTCTTCACATCAGTTACGTAGTGTCCTTTAGTTCTCCAGTCAATGGCATCAGGATAAGGCCCATTACTACTCACATGGTTCCCTCTAGTGGCAGAGCAGTTCTAGGTTGTAAAATATCATGAATTGTGGTACTTTCCTACTTCCTCATTGATCACAAGGCTGTTAAAAATAGTACCTGAGGTTCTGTCAGGAGGTAGAACTTTTTAAATTCAGCAAAGGTCATGTCTGAAAACTGATTCAGCCCCACTGTAAAGTGTAAAGAAATGTTGTTGTTTACATCATTTTCATAACTCTGCTTTAAGTCAAAGACTTCAGTAAGTTAATAATAATATCAATCGATAATATCAGTCATACTTGAAAACTTGTGGTTTCCTGCATTATGGCTCTCGATCTTCTTCTTGTTCTCCAGGAAAGTCTGTAGCCGCTGATAATATTCATTTGGCTCATATTTTTTGTTATACTGCAAATTAAAAAAAAAAAATAAATAAAGTTACTTTCCTTCCTCTTTCTATTTTCACTTCCCTCCTTTATTGTGGCCATACATTTTCTTGTGTTGCGACATGAGCTTACAATGAATTATTCTTACCTGAGACATCCATGATTTGAAAAGATACTCATCTGTAACAAATACATATTTACGATTTTTTTTTTATCAGTTTAATGCACACAACACTTCTCCAGTAGCGTTTAAATTAATTAATCATTTGCGGTGTAGTCTATAAAACCTATTGTAAATGCTGTATTATATATAACTATAGCCTGTACTATAAGTGGTCATAAACTTGTTGTGCATTTTGTATTTAAGAAGCGCCAAATAGTCAAAAGCGAAAGTACGACGCAACGCAGCAAGTAACGTTACGTGGAAGAAAGAAAAAAAAACCCACAAAAAAGTCAAAAGCTTTTTAAAAAAGTTACCTTCCTGAGTGTGCAGTGGCAATGATTGCACCTGATAGAGAACGGCCAACAGAACCGGTAAAATCAGTCTGTTCATCTTGAACCCTGCGAGCAGCTCATTACAGCAGCAGAGTAAGATCTCATCACATGAGCGCGCGCTCACACTCCTCCTACACGAGGGAGGGCTTTCACTGCCCTCTGCTCTTCGGGTTAAAGGTGCACTCAGTATTCTTTTCATAATCAAAACGCTATACACAAAGAAATGAGCAGCAGTTTTGAGATACATCAGTAAAAACGTGCACTCAGATAAAGCAGTTTTATTTTATATGAAGCGCGTCGCCTCCTCAGGAAGGGCAATGTTTTTATCACATGACCAGATGTGTCACGCCAGTTCCTTCGAATTGTAGTTTACATTAGCACATTCTTTTAGCCTGTCTTAAGGACAAGCTGGGTTTTGGTGTACAATACTTTTCCTATAAACAACCCTATACTATGTACATGATAAGATGTAAATATCTGTCTTCTATATATATAGCCTATATATATATATATATATATATATATATATATATATAACAAAACTGATTACAGGTCTTAACATAAACAACGTGCAAGCTATTTAATGTGTCTAACAATTATGCAATAGATTATATTCTAGACCTGTATAAGGCCGCATAATATTAGAACAAACACTTAGTTGCATACATTTTTTAGAAATAAATAAGCCCCTATAAAATATAAATATTAGACTTACGACCCGATTTTTAAGAAAGCCAAAATGAAGTGAGCATGACAAAAACCACATTACAAGGAAGCAATATCCCCCTGAGATAGAATAGATTTATTAGCAAGAGGTAATCAGGAAACATACAGTTTATTTAATTTTCTTTCTTTTTCTTTTCTGTTCTTTTCTTTTTTGTACAAAAACTGGAAATATTTCCCGAGCCGTGGAAATAAACTTAAGGGTTGAAAGATAATTCTCATACCACTGGGTATTGCTAACAGCAAAATGTTTGTTTGTATGTTTATATATCATTTATAAGAGTATGTGCACATAGATGTGTATACAGTAT
>JAUMHP010000026.1:2088222-2098902 GCA_032361065.1 Enteromius trimaculatus
ACAATTAATTTATTTACTTTTATATTTATAGAAAGTTCTATTTTGACCCCTTACAGGCTTTGACCCCCTTTTTTTTTCTTTTTTCTTTTTTTTTGAGGAAGGGGGCACAGCAATACTATTCTGCTTAGGGCACCCATTTGGCCAGCAGCGGCCCTGGTATGAAAGCTATCACTGGGGCAGGAACCTTTCAAAAGGTGCATGTTTGTACCTAAAGGGTCCGTTTTGGTACCCCTTAAGGTTCATGTTAGTATGTAAAGTGTACATATTAAAGCCTAATAGGTACCAAAGTGTAACTTTTGAAAATGTACTGCCCCAGTGACAGCCTTTGTGCCTTTTTATTATTTATGAGAGTGTTTGATACAATTGGCTGAAGATTTTTAAATGCCCTCAGGTCATTCAAAATCTAGATGTATTTGTTTATTTGTTTTTTGCTCACCTCCGAATCCGTGCATCCTCCGAATTGAATGGGTGCCGTCAAAATGAGTTCAAACAGCTGATAAAAACATCACAGTAGTCCACAAGTAATCATCATGACTCAAATACATTGTTTTTTTGTGTTCTGTAAAAAAAATTTCAAATTATATGCAGTGAATTGCATTCAAAATAAATGTTTTTTTTTTCCTTCATACATTATATATATATATATATATATATGAAGGGTTTATTTGCAAAAACAGATAACTATTTTTTTTAACAATTATCAAAAATCTCAAAAATAACTATAACAAAAATCTCTTAAATAACACAATAAAACACAATGGGTTTTCCAACGCACTAATTTTATAATAATTCAATGGCCCTTCATCAATTATTCCTTACATATAGTATATAAATACAAAAAATATTTTATATAATAAGACATGCAATAATTAAATCAAAACTACATTCAAGAATGAATGTCCTTTGCTCACCACCTAACAGAACTAATAGAATCCTCAAGGCCCCTGTTTTGAAGGAATTTGGTTATATTTATAGTAGGGATATATTGAGGCCTGTTTTTTTTCTAGGTCCAGTTGGTGACATGTGATGTGAAATACAGTCAGTCTGGTGTGTGAAATGCAATGGCCCCGGTGCTGCACAATGAAGCTTCACTAGAGCCTCTCAGCAGGGGTCTGGAATGTGCACTGCAGTTCCACGGTACAGCGTGTCCTCGGCGCTGTGTGAGAACGTGTGGCGGCTGGACAGACATGCGTCTTTGCTCCTTCTTGTGTCTCAAGTGAGTTGTGCTCATTGACAGCTGTTGCTTTGATGACAGGCGTGGCTGTTTACTACAGAGACATCCAAGAAGCTCTCAAAGCCCTCTGTGGACACAGACGTTGCTCATGGAGTATTATATCGATTAAATGCCACAGAGTACAAGCAAGGATAAGACAATCAGCTTAGAAGATAATAAAATAATGTGATTTGATATGGTATCTGTGAGTACCATATCAGTTTTCAGATATCTCAGTGTCTTTAGTATTGGTTTTTTGTTTGTGTATGCTCATTTCCCCTGTTTTTTTACATCTAGATTATCTTTGCCATTATCTACCATTCACTTAAAGGTAATCTTTAAAAACACAAATGATTTAGTAACACTGTTAAACCTAATCTTCAGGAAATAGAAAAAAAAAAAATCCATTTCTCATGTTGCATTGTAAGTGTTTGAATTCACTTTCACAAATATTTAGATTTTATTTTATTGTTATTTATTTTTCATTTATGTATTTTTTTTTTTTAAATATTTGGCCAAAAGACAACCACGACAACAACAACATGTATTTTTTAGTTACCGCCAAAACATGACAAAAAAATAAAATAAAAAAATCAGCTTATTGCTTTGTCCATAATGTTAATAATAAAATATTTTATTATTCTTATTCTTATTTATCTTTTTTGGCAAAATAAAGTATTTTAATCTTTTGGTTACTGGTAAAAGATTTTATTTTTTGATACTGATTTGTTTGTTTTTATTTATCTGTTAAATCTATTTTGGCAAAATAAAAAATAATAAGATCTGCAATTTATTGATCATAGATGAAAAATCTTTTTTGTTTTGCTATTAGATTTCCAAATCAGACTTTTTTTGGAATCGTCAGCTTTCAAAGCAATCTATGATTAAATAACTTTGACTTATGACTTTGACTTTGTATTTAAGTTGTAATAAGAAAATCCATTCGCTAAGAGTTTTTTTTTTGTTTGTTCTAAAAGCCCCGTGGACTTCCATTATAATTGCATTTCTGTGCGCACATTTTTCTTTGTTTACATCACATATTGTGATGACAGTTGTTTTCATAATCGACAGCAGATGTTGTTGGTAGAACTGCCAAATATTTATTCTGGAATACTCATCTAATATTGTCTAGTCTAGTCTTATTATAGTCACTCTCACTCTTTATATGAGCCATTCTTTAGAAAGAGAAACAAGATTTGTGAGGCAGAGTAACATCATTGCAGCCAGAGGTATATAGGTTTGTACAATGATTCAATTCCATTAAGACCTGCCTTAATGGAAACTCAAAGAAAGTGGCCCTGTGAAATGTCAATTACTGGCCAGACTTACATTCTCTCCTCCATCTTCCAGTGGCCATGGCTCTAATCGCTATAGACAGAAAGATTCCTGTGTTAGACACCTTTTTTCCTCAGCAGTCGACCACTGCTGACCAAGACCAGCGGCCAGCTAATAAAGTAAGAGCTGTGATTCAAACTCTTCCTGGCTGGGCTGGTTTGCAATTAAACTTCACAGTGAAGTTCACTGTTACAGCTGTGTGTCTCTAAGTTCAAATCAATGAGGTTTAAATGTTACTCACAGTCAAGCTGTGTCTGAAAACCGCATATTGTCTGAGTAGGTACTACATTTGACTTTGTTGCGTTGTAGTATGAATAGTAGTAGTTTGACTGAAATTCAGGCATACTATATTCACAACGTTGTCGCTGTCATGTGACCTCTACAGTGGCATCATGGGATTGATAAGTGTCTATTGGAGGTGCACTCCAGAATCTTGGTGGATCTTGGTGTTTTAGATGCAGCACCAGAGTACTGATATTTAATACTTTAGTAATATATTTTTTTTACCTAACTTGCTCAGCACCTCCCAAATGATTCGCTTCATATTTCCAAATCCTTCCTATGTGTGACTCTAATCTGCAGTCGTTGGTCCTATTGCTTTCATTTGCCTGTAATTCTTGAAGCATTTGTGCGTTTGTGGGCAGTGGCCAGAGTTACCAGGGAAACCACTATTTTTGCCGCTACAAAAGTGGCACCTACTGGCAAAAAAACGAATTTGCATGTATTTTGCACCTTCATTCAGGCCAACACAAAAAGACTTGTGGGCTGGCAATAAAACATGTTTTATGTTGATGTCAGCAAAAAACGGCTTGAGACCAGTAAGCTTATAATAATGTTTTCTAATTTGAATGGTATTGGTAAGAAGTTATGAGAAATTTGACTATATCGCATATGAGAATCTGCAGGTGGTGAATCGCTCAGCTTTTTCTCACAGCATCTAGAATAATTCAATGTATCAATTTGATGGCAGATTGTAATCCAAAAAAAGTCATTGAAATTAAATTATATTCCATTTTTAAATGTGCATCTGATTACAGATAGCCTACGTGGGATTACACAAGACTTGGATTTTAAAGAGAACCAGTTTTAAGGGTTAAGGAATTAAGGATTTTAAGGAATTTTTGGGTTAAAATAAAGGTACGATATTTAAAGATTAGACAGAAATTGAAATCTACATGCTAAAACATATATAGCCACACTTTTACCTCAAAACATTAGATTAATTCTAATATTAATAATAATTAATTATACCATTGTCAGATTACTTACGGACTGCAGCTTTAACAAAGAATTAATAAATGATGTAAAAGTATTGTTAAATGGGAAATACTTTATTTTAGTGTCCTTACATTTAATAGCATTGATCCTTAATTACATGCAACCAACCATAAACCGAACCCTCATCCTATATGTATATATACACAAGTACTTGTAGTCAATTCACATTAATCAGTACTTAAATGTAAAAGAGTAAATGTGTAACCATTAATTGTCAGTTCATGTTAAAACATGAAACCTTTCTGTAAATAAAACCATAAAAATTATACAACATAATATTTGATATATATGTGTATGTATATATAACCTCTTTTGCCTGTTCATGCTGTTCCAAACCATAGTAGAGTGGATGCAGAACAGGGAGAGTAATGTGGTATTATTATTTACATTTTATTATTTATAATATAAAAAATAAGTAATACTATTTATTACTGTTAAATATTATAAATAGTTAAATGTTGTATTATTTTATAAAGTATTATATTAAATCATAAACTATAATACTTTATATTATTTATTTATTTATCAATTAACTTTAAAATGTACATTTATTTTAAACACTTGAAAGGGACAAGTTAATTTTTAAAAAAATGAAATTGCTCTTGCTCCTTGAGAAAGTCTTGTACACACAGTAAGAAGAACTGGGCATGTATTAGTTATTATTATTTTACTGCATCCTTTTCTGCATAAGTTTGTCTAAACATACCAAATATGAAACCTGACATTTTTTTATAATAAAAAAAGTACTTAACTGCCCTATACATTATATAAAACACTAATCTCTCTCTCTCTCTTTTAAATAAATAAATAGATTATTTTTACATCCCAAACACAAAAACAATACTGCTGTTAAAACCTTGCTGAAAGGATTCACCTTATTGAATCTTATAGCCATAGTCCAAGTTTTGCAAATTGTGGTGACAACATATCAGCGGGTTTGCAGAAGGTTTGAGTGTGAGCCTAAATTCATGGTGAGGTGTGAAAGTCTTCACTCAGCGATGTGACCACAAGGATAATATGGGAAATAATAACCCTTTCTCAGCTGTCATGTCCAATCAGAGTGCAGAATCCAGCGAAGTGCTGGGGAGACGCTTTCAAAGTGCGCACATGTGTGTTTATGCACAGTATCAGGAAGATTTGACCACATGCACCAGCAATGGCTACCAAGTGTCTATTTTTACTTTCCCTGCAGCTGATCCTCCATGAAGTGGAGATGAATGTTGTTCATGCAGTGTGCTGGTACTAGCCAGTCTGTTCATGAAGAGTGTAGGAGGGCAGTACGCCTGCTTCTTCGCTCAGCTATTTGAGTGTGCTGTCATTCCGAAGGTTGGATTTGTAGCACCTTTGGCGTTGCATTAAAATTTTAGCTTCCTGCATTTTTTCTACTAAAGCACATTTTATTTGACATTCATTAGATTAAAATGCAAATTATAGGAGATTATATTATGCATGTATTTTTTTTAACCATTTAGTACTTCAGTTTGTGTTTTGTTGACTGCTAGAAAGCTCAAAAAACATTTTATCTGTGCATTTTGTTCCATGCAGTTGTGGTTTTTTCTTCATAATTATTGAAATAGAAGTTACTGAAGCACAGCCATATATTTTGCCTTGTAACATTCCCACCCATAAACAAAACCGCATGTTTTTGTAGTTTACAGCATTGCTCTGAGACTGCCCTAGCAATGTCCACAGAACCAGTTTTCTTGTTTGAAGAGAAGATTAGATGCAAGAAATCCTTCCTAATCTGTGTATAAACATTGCTTAATCCAAATAATAGGGTTTAGGTTTTTTGCAATTGAGGATCAGTTTGATGCAATGGTTCAATAAAACTTTGAAAAGAACTTTTACAGGTGCACTGAAACATCTCAGAGCTTGTGACAGCAAGGTTCTTATCATTGTCGGTGTAGCTATTATTTGATTAAAGAAAACCATAATACTGGAAAATAGTTTTTACAATGGATTTTTAAAAGTAAATTCACTTCTTTTCAGCAAATTGACAAATCAAAGTCAATTTCTATTAATCAAATAATTAATATTAAAAATAAATAAAAAAATCTGGGTTTCCACACACACATACATCTTAAAATGAAAATCCTCATGAAATATGGAATGAAGTACTTTACTGTGAACTAAATAAAGTCATAGAAATTATATAAACAAATCAAAAATTAAAACTGGAGAGCTTAATTAACAAAATTCTTATCATTCGAAGTAGTAGTCATTCTTTTATTCATGTTTGTCAAAGCTTCATCTTCATCATGAACATTTGGACTTTTATTTTCTTTTAATTATGTCTCTTTCTGCATCACCTGGTGATTATTAAGCAGCTAAGTTCAATAAAAAAAGGATCACATTTCATAAGGAAAGTCAAAGAAGATAAATCTTGCAGTGCATAACGTTCCCAAAACAAATGATTGTTTTTCTTAGAGTGAATGCATGAGTGGGCCATTGCTAATTCCTTACAGAAGGACAGGAGTTGTGCATCAGTGACTGGGAAATGCTCACACATGAAGAGGGCAGGATTGCTCAAGTTCATTGGATTGAATCTGCGTTCAGGTAGAGACCTGCCTTTAATCGTGTTCTGGAGGTTTGCGTGACAATGAGGCAATAGATTGCGAAGAAAAAACCTGTAGGACTGTGTTAACTGAAGCCTTTGTTCGACATAAACAAGCCCTGTTACTTTCAATGAGTCAGAGGCCTAGAGAACTCGTTAAGCCACTGTTGTGATTGAATTCATATGCTTTATATTATGAATGTTTTCGCTAGGGTGGGGCTTTCTGGAATAGTGTGTAGAAATGTTTAGACTCAAGCTTTGCGTAGGCGGTTCATTTTTTTTTATTTTTTATTTTTTTCAGCTTGTGAGTTTACATAAACATCACCCTATGCACGGCCTCAGTGACTCTCTCCACACATCGGGACAAAGAGTCACTGTCCTCTGCATCACTTCCCGTTAACCAGACTGACTCACTATGATGTGCAGAAAAAGCCTCTTTTGATTAGCTGAATGACCCAATGGCCCAAAAGTCGCTTACTTTGGCCTTTGCTTTATTGTGGGTGCCATTGATCTTTGTCCAAAGGCTGAGAGGGTGAGAAAACCTTTCTTTTTCCAACACTGTCACAGAAAGCAATGATCCAGTTAAGTGTTAGTAACTGGGCGATTCGGAGAACATGGAGGTGTGACTATGACCATGTGGATCTGCTGAAACTGCACACACAGGTCACGAGGAAGTGGTACTCTAGTGGCTTTTGTCCTGCACCACTGAGATGTCCCTCTTTTGCCGTATTTCAAGCATCACTGTGGTGTCGTATGCAACTTGTTTCGGAGGATTCCGCTGGTTTACCCAAGGCCAGACTTACAGTTGAAATTATGTTTGACATTGATGACGTCAAATGCTGTCTCTAGTTTTTTTTGTGAGTAATTGTGATAGACCACATTTTTGAAAGTTTGAATGAAATTTGACAGCTAAGACTTTTAGCTTCAAGCTATTTGTAAGAAGTTTTCACTCTGTTCCTCACATAAAATTTGTTTCAGACAAAACATTATTGGTACATTTCTGGTAAATTATTGTAACTGTGTATTTATCTGCCTATTAAACACTATTATAGTATACAGTACATAATTGTCAATGAATAATTAATGACAGAATTTTCATATTTGGGTGAACTGTCCCTTTAAATGGTTACTCCACCCCAAAATTTTGTCATTTATCTCTTACCTCTTTATCGCTCCAAACCTGTAAAAGCTTTGTTCATCTTCAGAATACAATTTAAATGGGTCATAGAAACCCAGTTTTTTTCCACTAGCTATTATGATTATTCAGGGTCTTAATGGAAAGTTTGTAATATAGTATGTTTTAAAATTTCTGAAATATAGTTATAAAAACAGCTTTTATAAATCTTCACGAGCTCCGCTGAATCCGCCCCTCTTTTCCGGACGCTTTCAGAGGATCTTTTTTTAGCCGTATTCATAGTGAAACTTGACAATTAGCACATTATTAGGAAAGGCGATTTGCAAGGATTCATTAAAAGAGATTATACTCACTGCCTCTGTAGGTGAAGCTAGATTATGAATGATTCTCGCGAACATAAACGCATTCCGGTTGATCAAGGGGGCGTTTCCCTTCAGAACCAAACTTAATGTAAAAGTGTTCTGGTTGCTTCATAATATTGTGGTTAATCTACTGTTGTTGACTATTTTAACAATGTCCTTTCTGGGCCCCTGCAGGGTCATACATCTCTCAGATTTCATCTAAAATATATTAATTTGTGTTACAAAGATTGTTTTAGAAAGCCCTTACAGGTTTGAAATGACATGACTGTTAGTAATTAACGACACCCTTTGTTTTAGGATATGTAACTCATAAACTTTTTAAATCACACATTTTTATTTTGGGTCCAATCACCTTAATAATGTCAAAATGAGTTTATGCCACAGCAAATGCTTTACCGAAACTAAAATATAATAAACATAATAATAACAACAGTAAAGGTTGTTTTCCACTCCGTACGATGAGGGTGACTCATTTAACACAAAAGCAAGGACTAGTAATCCAATACTGACATTAGCCTGCTTGTTCATGACTAAGTGTTATTCTCTTGAAAATGTCTTTGATGATGAAAGGAAGTTCCCTCATACCCATTTGGTGAATTTGAGGGGGGAAAAGCTCAGAAATCTGAGCTTGAACTTGGTTATTGGGTTTCACATCTTGGTCTGTGGGCTATTGTCGCAAGTTTGCCCTCGTCATTCACGCACTTTGATTCTAATCTGACTTGACCTGATACGTGACAGGAAATCTTTTGAATGTCAAATTCAAATCTTCGCACCTGTTGCATGCTTCTGAATTAAGGCAGTAAGGTATGAAAACATCAAATAGGATCTAATATTTTTGTTTAAAAAACAGCCTGGTCTGTATTTAGAGGTATAGAGGGAGACACAATGTAGTTGTAACTGTGATCCTGCGGGGTCACACAGCTGAATACTGAGATGATGAGATTTGTGTCAGGCCTTTAAGGCACAGTTAATCATTGTATGGGCATGTCAGTATAAATTCTCAACTTAATGCTTGATGTGGTGTCATCAAAGCATAAGTTACTCATCAAGTTTTCTCAGGAAATTCTGAAATGACACCTGATTGAAATCGATATACAAAAATGATGTCTAAACTTAAAGCAATATTTCACCCCAAAATGGTTTCAAGTCTGTACTTCCTTCAGTTGAACATGCAAGAACATATTTTGTAGAATGTGGGTGACAAGTTTCTGATACTCACAACTCCCACGATATTCTTTCCACACTGTAGTAATTTTTTGTAATGACAGAATTTTCACTTTGAGATGAACTTTAAATTTAAATATTAGAAAAAAAGAGCAATCACACTTAACAATAAGGTTTTAAAATACTTTTATACTGCAGTAATTTTACATTCAGTCTTTAAATTCATGTAGAAACGACATAAATAAAGTTTTTATAATTTTGTAAATATTTATTAAACTAAAAAAAAAACAGCGTTTATGAATCTTTTATAATGTTAATTGCGATCATTGTAATTTTTTGTAAGGATTTTTTTTTTGTTATTTATTTGATGGAAAATACAGTAAAAATACAAATATTCTGTTAGGAGAAACAAAGCACAAATGATGAAAAAAAAAATTCTACATGACTAAATTTATTCATTCTATTATTGCACTAGAAGGCTGTATTTATCAATGAAAACCATAACAGCTCTGTTTTTTATTGCTATATATTTGAAAGGAAACTGATTAGTAAGAGTTTTAATATTTTTAATCAAATAATTGCCACATGCGCGAGAGGCAGCATGTAAAAGAGACTTTTCCCACAAAAACCTTTTAAAAGACTCAATTATTTCAAACTTCTGACTAGTAGTGTGTATATTAATTTTGTATCATTATTAAGATACAACTCCTTCTTGCTTATTCCTTGTACTTGTCTCTGCTTGTTCTTTCTCTTGTTCATTTTAACTCATCTCCGTGATCTGAGTGTCCCTTTCCCCTTGTTCTTTTCACTGAGTCATCACCCCATTGTCTTCAGTATTTCAGTATTGGGTTCATATCAGTCTCTGTTCCCTTGTTGAATGGCTGGATGAGATTAGAGGTGCTGCAGTTAAATCTGCTGATTCACCTCACTGACTCCCTTTGTAGTATTATCCTCTATAATTTTGGCCTTTTCCTCACCTCTTGTAAAGCATCTTGCTTTAAACATGGAGTAATGTCGTTGCACAAATCCTGTCATGGAATAGCAATTTTTTTTGCTCTTTCATGAGATGGTAAGCATGTGTTTTTAAATGCTCTAGATCTATGCCTCTTTGAAACATTGCTTTTGACTCATATAGGGTGTGAGGAACAGGGAGAGACTCTCTCGTCCAGATGGGTTTGGCCAGTTACTCTATGCTCTCATGTTGTTCAATAGCAGTAGCTCCATACACCCAGTGCTGTGGGATCTGCTTCTCTATCCCCACGAGAAACCCTCTTTGCACATCTGTACATCTGATCTCATTATGGCCTGCACTCCCTGCCAGCTGCAATAACAGGTTGTAATGCTATGAGATCCCCATGTGATATAACACTTGGCCTGCAAAATAAAATTTAAGAGGATGCAAGTGTCCATTTGTGAATCATTTATTTATTTTGTTTTTCTCTTTTGGATGAAAGGACAAGATTTGGAAACAACAGAAGCAAGTCGCAACACAACTGAAATGAGCTCCACATAAATGAAACGAGCCTCAACACAACAAAATTAGCACAACACAATGGAAACATGTCGCAAAACAACAAAAATAGAACAACACAATGGAAACATGTTGCTACACACTGAAATTAGCATAACACAATGGAAA
>JAUMHP010000026.1:2112460-2137201 GCA_032361065.1 Enteromius trimaculatus
TACAGTAAAAGATACAGTAAAACTTAAGAGTGTTTTCACTCATTGTGAAATCTCGCACTTTGTCTGTTTCTTTTCTTTTAATATTTCATGTGTCTGGACTGCTCCACGTGCATATGTGGTCATGACTAATTTATCCAGAGGATTTTTCCCTGTTATATCAGGAGATGGAAAATACCAGCAGCCTCCATGTCAATTTTGCATAAATAATTGATTGGCTAAGTTCGAGTAATTACTGCACTGTGTGAATATAAATCTCCTGCATTATAGTTGTAGCTTCTAATCCAGTCTTTCCCAATCTTAATTTGCTCTTTTTCAACCTGAGCAATTGTAGATTTCAAGCAGATTAAAGGTACATGCATTTTGTAAAGTCCTCTGGGGTTTATTAAAGATACAGTAGGCTAGTCTCAATGTCAGAATTAAATAGTGTAAAGATTTTCTTTTGTGATGAGGATCTGTAAAATCTGCAGACCTGAGAAAAATGGCCCACTGTGATTGGTGGAATGGGACCATGTGGGCTTGTCGGGGGTCAATTTATGATTTCCCAGCGGGGAGAAGGTTATGTTTACTCAGGATGTGGTTGGCTCCTGCAGCTTGCACGCTTTATCTGAGCGGCTGGAATATGTAAGCGTTGCTTCACAATCACGTATTCTGCACATCAATAAATTGATCCGACGTGTCCAAAAGAAGTACAATAACCTGAGACCTCTCTCTTTTAAAAAAAGATAAAGCTTAGATTTTGCCACTCCGGCCAGTGAGCAAGACATGAAATGGCTATGGACTTAATGTTCCCTGAATGATTAGCCCATGTATCATACAGTGCCCAAAAACAGTTTTCTCAGTGAGTGTTTTTATTGATTTTTCTCCTACCAGACGGTGTGCCTGAATTAAAAAAAAAAGCTTTTCCCCAGGAAACGTCTAAATTTCACAGACGTAATGTTGCAGTTGAAGGATTTGGACAGACATTTTGACTCTAAGACGCTTAGCGTTCCTTCACGAAGATGCGAATGCCAGGATTTAGCTTTGCAGCAGGTGATTTTAACTGTGAAGAAGTTGCTGGAGATCTTAAAATAGAGCCGGTAGAAGGGGGTGTCCTCCTGTGAATTCACTTCCATGTTGCATTACAGTAGGATTGTGTGTCCCCTAATATTGTGCAAGGTCAGGGAGTCTATGGAGGAGTGCTGTTTAGTCTGGCTGAAGCTACAGATCATATGGCCCTTCATGTAGCGTTGTTAGCTGTGTGCTCTTGATACAGTCTTTGTCTTATTGCCGTATTGTTTATCTCACAGACATTCACAAACCAGAAAACAGGACAAAGACCTCTGAAAGGACAGACATAGTGTGTGTAGTAAATTCCAAATTTGTGTGTCAGCATCACATTAAACAATCAATCACCTCTGTTAATTATAGACCTCAGCTTTGTTTAAAAAACGGCTTAAGCTAGGTTGCTTGATTTATCTGAAAAAAAAGTGCCATAAAGTTTCCAAAATCTATTAAAATCCTGGGTTACTACAATAACTAAGCCCAGCAAACCATCTGATTGATGTAAAATGTTATTGTGTGGAAGTGGCTGATTTGAAGTGCTACATAGACATAACTTTTTTTCTTCATACAGTATACAAAGAACGTTCTTAATGATTTGAATTCCCTGCTAAAAAAAAAAGCAGGCTGGTCTTGGCTGGTCTCCTGATATCACACTGTGTTTGTTCATGTGTGTCAGTGGAGAACTGTTCCAAGGATAAGTTTACACAACAAAAATGTAGTCAAAAATGAAAAGGCTTGTGTTTTGAAAAAAGTTTCACATATATACGTTAACATTTTCAAAACAATTCATCTTTACACATATCCGCAAAAATAGCCAAAATCACTGTATTACGTATGCCAGGCCACAAGTTGCCACTGTCACCTTGTTAGTAGTCTCGCGTTTGACATGTTGACCTTCATTGGTCAGCGGCATGTTGACTGACGGCTGAAGGTCTGGAATTCATAGCCGCTTTCTTTGGTCAAGACCCGCCCATAAGGCCGTTTGACTAACATGTCAAACAACTAATCACAGTTCGTTTGGTTCAGCGTCACATTTTGCGTGTGGAAATGTCCCCACAACAACAGACCGGTGTGCAACAAGTCAGGTAGCATAGAAAATCCCGATGAGACGTTCGCGGTAAACATCTGTTGAAAGCATATCTCTCCACTTTTTAACACCCACAATCAATTCTGGAGAACCGAACACAATACTGAATCTGATGTTAGCGTCTGTTGTTTCATGTTTGCCCGCAAACGCGGCTGATCCCCTTCTCAGTTAGGTACTTCACTTGATCTTCCATAAAACTGTAGATAGGAGGGGACGCACAACTAGTAAAATTTGATCTGCTCGGAAACCTCACATACTTTTGAGAATCCAACGTTTAACTGATCTTAATAAATGCTTATTGTCACACAACAGTTTTTTTCCGTGCTTTGTTTCCCGGCGGACCAAAAATAAACGCGACACTCGGAAATCCGATAAAATTCTACCAATCATTTGATGACTTCGACATTCCTGAAGGGTTTCCAGTTAAGTGTATCATATGCATCAGACGTTCAGCCAATGTTCCGTGGGCGTGACGTCTGAGACTACCTTGTTAGTAACCAGTACCTGTAGAGAAGTGACGATTATATGATGTATATGATGTGTCGCTGGTGTTATTAGTGAAGTGAATACACACAGTGCTTAAGAAGAGTTAACAAACTCTTGAGTAGCAATAACAGTACCATATGCTCTGCCACTGTTGTGTATGTTTGTTCACGCTTGGTTACTTCACCCAAAAATTGTCCTCAGAACACAATTTAAGAGATTTGGATGAAAACCCATGAGGCTTTTGACGTCATAACATCAGATTCCCATTATCGTTATTATTTACATGGAAATGATAATGGTGGCATTTTCAACTTGTACTTTGAAACCTTTCAAAAATGCGTTTTCAGTCTTTCAGTTCTTGGCTGAAAACGTTGTCATATAAACAGCCCTTGGGTTTGTTTTCTATTCCTGACACCTGATGGAGGTTTTTTGACCCTGTCACATATTACTATTCAGTAATATTATCGATTTGACTGCACCGACACAACTGGATGAAAACAAATATTGAACTGAGCTGCATAACGGCACTGTTATTCTCTGTAGAGCTGCTTATAGCTCGACTGAACTTATTTCATATCTGATGAACCTTTCACATTAATGGAACTGGATCTCTAAATTCAGTCTTTTTAATTTTTTTTTTTTTTACAGCAGAATTAGAATTAGTCTCATATTTCAAGAAGTTTACGTTACTGATTCTGTTGTATTGTATTATATATGATTGAATTGTGTCATCCACCATGTTGGCTTTTCGTTTTTCACTGAGGTCATCCCAGTGCATTCTGGGATTGCCCTCTGGGAAAGATACAGTACATGCAATGCCACTTTAATTATGCTGAGTCTTAAAGCTAGACTTTCCTTGTCCGTGTTCCACTCACAGAGAGTTCTGATGATGTCATTTTTGTCATCAGCACAGTCTGCTGATGTCTGCAAACACTATTCATGAGGATCCTGATTTTGAGTCCATGGGGACTTGTGCATGCTAGTGTTTAAGTGCTTGAAAACAAAGGTCCACTAGGTAGTGCACACATTCTTGTCTGTAGTTTGAAATCATTGGTGTACCCGTAAGCCAATCACATACGCTGACTCGGAACTTCCGCTGTAAACACAAGTATGTGCCGTATACAAAACCATCAAGTGAAAAACCAGAGTGAAGATGTCTGTGAACGACTTTTGCAGATTTTGCAGAAAGTAAATCTACACATCCAGGGAACAATTAGTGCTAAATACTAATACAAATAATATTTGACTATAGAGACATACATGAAAATATTTGCAGCCAACTGTCAAAGTTAGAATTAAACCATTTCGAGTCTGTTGGAAATGCTGCAAATTAATTGCAAGATTGCAGCATGACATGGACATATTTAAAGACTGGAGACGAAAGTAGACACTGACCTGTCTGTTACTAAATGGTTTTCCAAAACCTGTCAGAAGTAGGGCCACAACCTCACCAACTACAATCTTAAATTCTGTGATTAGAATCAATGTCGCGACTCTAAGCCCGCCCTCTGTTCGTTGGTTGGTCTGGCTATTTCGGAGCTGGAGATAAAATGGGAGACTGATCCCTGGCAGGGAATGTGGGTGGTGGGAGTGAATTCCTAGCACTCTGTCCACCTTCAATACCACGACTGAGGTGAGACCCTTGAGCCAAGCACCGTTCCCCCAACTGCTCCCGGGCGCCGCAGCATTGGCTGCCCACTGCTCTGGGTATGTGTTCACGGCGTGTGTTGTGTGTGGTTGTTCACTTCTCACTGCTGTGTGTGTTATGGGTTAAATGCAGAGCATAAATTCCAAGTGAACTGAAATTGACCGGAAGTACGAAGTCTGATGTAGTCTAGGAGCTCTAAGAGCACATATGTCTAAAATACATATGTTTTAAATCAGGACTGCTATATGTGTAGTAAATACTACAGTATGTATGTGACCCTGGACCACAAAACCAGTCAAAATTGACATGTATAAATCATGAAAACTAGCTTTGCATTGATGTATGGTTTGTTAGGATAGGAAATATGTAATCTGAGGTTGCAAAGAAATATAAACATTGCGAAAAATGCCTTTAAAGTTCATTACATTACAAATTCATATTACTATTAAAAATGAAGTTTTAATATATTTACAGTAGGAAATTTACAAAATATCTTCATGGAGCATGACCTTTACCTAAAATTCTTAAATTTTGACAGATACAATGTATTTTTGGCTATTGCTACTACACATACAGTATGTGGTCCAGGGTCACACTTGTGTATCAGTTTTGCAATGAAGTAAAAAAACAACAACCCTAATTCATATTTAACATGTTCAAAGTTTGTCTTAAAAGATGCAGGAACTGTTCTGGAAGATTTAGTGGCAATGTATTTTTTTTTACTGTAAATATCTGTCTTGTGCTTAAAAAATATTGTGAAAATGTAATTAAGAAGTAAACCGTACATTGATAGTAGAAGTCATTATACCAAGAAAGTCTCCAAAAAGATGTATTTTATTTGCAGCCCTGTGCCTTTCCTTATGTGTGCGTGTCCTTGGCTGTAATATGAATATTAAGAACTAGTATTGACTCCAAGATTTTTTTAGTCAGGGTTCATTGCTCGCCCAGGTTCATTACTCTCAGCTGTGCTGAATCAAAACAGATGCTCCTTTTACAGACACAGCAGCACTAGAGTAAAAATGCCTGGCTGCACTTTTCTCGAGATTGTCCTGTTATTAAAACCTTTTTTTTTTTTGGGTCCACTTTTGCCTCATACCAGGCATCAGTATGCCGAAGTTGAAAAGAAAACCAGTAGCAAGGCTTTTTGTTTTCCTTTGATTGAGTTAATTTGTTTTTTATTTTGAAGCCCCCCTGAGGTCTGGCTCAAAAGCAAGACTTCTGTTCACTCTTGGCCCTGCTGAATAACTTGAATGACAAGTCATTTCCCTGAGCTGTGTCCTCACCGCGGGGACAGTACAGGGACACTTAGGTCAAGTCCATCAAATTCTTGAAAAAAAAAAATTGCTCAAAGTTGTTGATTCATACCTCAAGGTCAGTTCTGAAATTGCTGAATGCAGGTATTGCCAGGTCGTATGTCATCACCGATCATGAACAGGGAAGCATTTAACTGACCCCACTATTGTCTGTTAATTATTTTTACTGACAGGAGGGGGAAGTTGGGGAGGGGGGGGCGACAAATGATCTGTTACACACTGCCAGGGGAATTGTCTTGGCAGACACATGAAAGCAAACCATGGTTCCTTTGATATGGACATTTAGAGCCACCTGAGGAGAAGTTTGTCTTGTTTTACGCTTGGTCTCAGCTGACTGTCTTTCTCCATTCTTCTGTGAACAGCAGACATTTCTCAATTCCCTCTTTCCTATTTAGAAAAGATACATTGCATACAACACACTTTTCAGACAGCGTTTTGCAACAAGTGTGTGGTAATATCTCAAAAATGTTAAGATCTAACATTGCTGTATCTCTTCTAGGATTACATAAAATATTAGGTCTGGTGCTGAAACAAAGAAATTATTATTTATCAATCAATTAAACAATGTAAAATCTTAATATTATTAACAACAAAAACAACAATTATATATATATATATATATATATATATATATATTAAATGTAAAATTTGTACTTACATATTTTTTGTAATTTTTCTTTTTTGTGATGTTTATATATTGTTGTTATATGTTGTAATAGTAATTTGTTTGCTACAGCGCCAAATTGGATTTAATTCATTCATTCATTTATAAATAAATAAATAAAAATAACAGTAATACTATTCATATATGTAATACTAATGTAAATCAATATTTTATAAGCTGTTGTTGTTTAAATAATTTTTAAAATAGATTGTATGCAATCCTAACTGAAATACAACCATTACATTTTTTCCAACTGACTAAAGTAACTAGAAGCGCAGTGTTTGCAGTAACTTTCGTTTCACAAGCAGATAAGAGAGAGAAGCTAAAGGCCTGGGGGCTCTTGATGAGTGCTGGCGTCGACACACGCTGATGGCAGAACTTGTAAGGTTTTATGAGGGTGGGACATTAGTCATCCAGATGAAAGTAAATGTGAGAAGTATTTTTTGATCTTTCACCAGTCAAAATTTAATCTGGACCCCGGGAGACACTCTCCGTCAAATATGCTTGTAAAAAGATTAATGCCGCTATATATGAAATAATTTTTTACGATTTGCATACTGCTTGTCACAGCATAAACAGAAGTGTTTTAAAGCGATGTAGCACTTTCACTTTCTTCCTGACCTGTAATCAGTGTTATGACTCTGTAATCGACATAACCTGTAATTAGTGTTTAGTGAACAAACTGGTCCATAGAGGCTTCTAACAGACATTAAGTTACTGAAGCTATTGTTTATCGATCTATAAAACAGCTCTGGATGGTTTATTACATCAAGAATCAAATACACTTATTTGAATCGCAATTAGACATGCCTTGATCTTTTATTTATCATTCAGAATATTGTAAATAACAACAAAAGGCTTTATATAAACATGCCCATTCAGCAAATTTCAGGCTGAAGCTGTAATCAGTGTTGTGCTTTATACAACATAAGCCAAGCATCTTTATTTGTCTCATTCTCATAATCCTGTTCAGAAGGAGCTTTGCCGTCACCTCCTGTGGTGTTGGCTATCTGTCAGTCTCTGTACAGAGGCACAATTGTTGATTGAGATTTAGCAAAGAGAAAGGCGCTTCACATCAAAACAAACTCGGTTTAAAACCTATGCACTAGTTCTTGCTATTCCCAGCAATAAAGCAGTATTCTTTGCAACAAGACCCTCATCCGTGATTTCACAATGAAGTAAGGATGATTGCAATACCCATTCAAATCTATAGAGGTCAGAATAACTATTTGTCACTGATGAGAATATTGACACTAAGGTTATTTCAGTTTTATACTCTAATTTGTTATTATTTGTTCCTATATGTATTATTAAAATGTAAAAAAAGAGTTTACACTTCATTATATATGTTAAGGTAAGAGGATAAACATTGCTTTTTGGGAAAGTTTCTTCTCTGGGCTTGAAATGGTTAGTTTAACCAGATTCTATAATCATTTTCTCTTTGTTGTAGCTATTTTGAGGTGTCTTTTGCCCATAAAAAGAATTTTAGTTTGGTCTAAAACAACATTTGACCCCCACATGTTGTATGGACAAAAACCACTGAGACATTTCTCATAATGTCTTCTTTTGTGTTCAACAGACTCAAGAACGCCATACAGGTTTGGAACCACATTTGGGTGAGTGAATTTTCATTTGCGGGTGAACTATCCCTTTAAAGATGTCAGTTCTCAATAATCTAAACAACTCTAATCTGCGTTCCAATTTAGGGGATTACGCACCCCCTATAGAGAGATTAACAGAGCTGAAAACTTTTGAGCCAATGCTTCCCCTTTCTGAGTATACGTGAAGCCCTGGGAGTTAAACTTCAGATGACAAATGAGACAGAGGGGACCACGGCAAAGCTGTCTGTAAGATGTTCACGCCACATCAGTCAACCCAGAGGTTCAGAAGGGGGGGGCACTTTGTGGATCTGGAGAGTGCTGATGAAGTTTGCATTCAGATGCTCTTTCTTTGGTCGAATGACAGAGTGTTTGTTTCTGAATCTTTACATGCAAGTCTAAACAAAGCAGAGGCATGATTTGGTTATATGTCATACGGGATGATCTGTCCACGTTTGATTACACAAGAGCAAAGTGAGTTAGAACAAAATAAGTTAGAAAGAGGAAATCGAGTCCAAATTACTGACAGCTAAATGTTAACAACTGGATGATGGGAAGGAAGTGGTTGGAAATGATAAGTGGTTGTTTTAACTTGCCCCAAAAGAAATTCCATTATGAAAATGAACGCTATAATGTATTAAAGATTCCAAAAGGTGGCTTTTCCAGTAATACAATAGAACTATTTTAGCATTCCCACAAAAACCTTTCAGTAAACAGTTCTTAAAATAACCATATAGATCTTAAAATAACCTTCCACTATAAAGAAGATTTTGTGCAATAGAAGAGTTCCATGAATGTTGCTGGTGCCAATAAGAGACCTTTATTTTAAGAGTGTAGTCTATTGCGTCTCTGGTTAGACTGATACAGTAGCTTTGTTCTACTTTTTTGGATTTACGCATTCATTTTTGATCATGACGTGTAATGGTAGACCAGGCCTGACTGGTATAATGGGATGGGAAGGGGTGGAGTCCCAGTCTGCATCTGGCGTCTGTAAATAAGAGGCTGATAAGTGGCTCAGCTCTGCTTCCCGGCTCTCATGACACGCTTGTGTCTGCATTTGGCTCATCCCCGTCTCTTAATGACGGCATCCCGAAGCCTGACACCCCAAACCCACCATTCCATCTGCCTGCTTAGCATTTCCCCTCAATACATAATTAGCAGCACTATTTCAGTCACAGGGATTCCCAACTGTGACTGTTCTTCTATTGCACTCCATAGTTCTCTTCCCTTGTTAACTAGGGCATGATTAGATGATCTGTCAATGAGACCTCTCAGTTGTTTCAGCACCATCCGTTTTAAGCATTTAAGTGACATTTTAAGGACTGGTTTTAACGTTGATGTGAGTCTTCTTTCTTGGCTCACATAAAAAGAAGTGCCCCAGGCTTGTGATTGGAAATACTGTGTTTTGGAGGAAGCTGTATGATGCATAATTTCTGTGTATATTGTCACTCACGTGCTAGAAGGTGACTGTCACTCAGCCAGGAATAACGCTATTATGGTGTTGTAATGTGAGCCGAGGGCAAGCAGTGTCTGTTGAACTGTAGGAGTATTTCGTTTCAAATAACGACCTTTTTGAACTGCACTTTGCTGTCTTACCTCCACACATATAATAATGTAATTAGAAACTGCAGAGCTGTGTAGGACTGTAACCATCAAATATAAGATTCGTATAGCAATTACATATAGGGGTATTTCAAAGGGCTTTACGTACTGTAACAATGATAAGAGGAGAACTTGCTAATTGTCTCTATGTACGTTCTCACTTTGGTGGCCTTAATTACTTTGTACATACATTAGGCTTGTGCCGATAGACGATAGTTTTGTGTATCGACAACAGTCAGACATAACGATGATACCAGATGATTATAATAATAAAAAAACTGCAGTTAATAAGTTATCAGTCTAAAACCGAGCTTGTTGTGGACGCATGGTCCGGAGCGCTGTGACTTTTGTAGCTATCCGTTTAATAATTATATCTGAAAATACTTTTATCTTTAATGTGTTTATTTATGTCCAATATGTAGTGTTAAACTGTTGGTTTTTTAATATAAATGTACTTTTGATTTTCACCTCGTCTGAATTTTAGACTGATAACTTCTGCGCCAAAGCGGCAAACCTGTAGGACGCGTGATCCTATATAACGATGTATGACTGCTTGTGCATCAGTGTCAGTCATTTATCATTTCCTCTGATTTTAGGCATTACTCATGGGTAAGGGTAGGTTTAGGTGTAGAAATATGGTCAAGATGGTCAAGTCCACCTAATATAAAGTGGGACCCTATGAACTATTAAGCAATAATAATAATAATCTACAGAAGGAAAATAAAATACATTATAAATAATAATAATTATTATTATTAATAATAATAAAAACTGAGGGGCCCTATTCTCCAATATTGTTAAATTAAAATATTTTTTGATAGTGGTTGATCAAATTATTACTTCTACATCTTTTATGTATTGATTTTTCTCTTAGTATTAATTTAATTATTTATTAATTATTACATTAATTAAATGTATTGAAATCCATTCATCTAATTTAATTATACACCCTTAAAATATTAAAGATAGCGTTCATTATCGTATAATCATTATTCTTCCCAAAGTTCTTGTACATTTAGGCCTCCAAACACTGAATATAGTTACTTTGTCATTCGTACTATAAGTCTTTCATATCATAAACTGAGCTCTTACTCTACTACTAAAGAACACAGTTTAAAACAGCCCCCTAAAATTCAAGTTGAAGTAACTACTAAAACTGAAACTAAAGATTAGCAAGAAATCTTGTGATTTCCTCCTAGTCTTTGTAATGATTATCAAGGGCCGTGCAGTCTACCTCGTTCTCTCTCTCTCTCTTTGCTTCTCTTACTATGTGAGCGTGAGGGGAGGAGCAGTGTTTAAGCCAAAGGGAGGCTTTACTACACCAGCGTGACAGATACACATTCAGTCACAGCAGCAGACAGAGCATGAGTGTGAGCTCTGTAATACCGATCCCACATCCAGCCCTATAAACGGCTGATTCTAGCAGTCTCAAAGCTGGATCTACTGACAATTCTCAAGGACTCTGATTCCATTGGGATTTCTTTTTTTTTTCCCTTTGAGGAAACGAGTTGGAAACCTGTGTCTGAGACAGAGTAAGTACTCAGCTCTTGCTTCAGTGCCTTTAACTGGTTGCTGTTAATGATTGATTGGTGTCTGCGGGAGTGTTTGGTTAGTGTCCAAATGAAAGGGTTTTATAGCACTGCGCTCCTGTTAGACGCTCCAGGCAAGTGGCGTGGCAGCACGGGGGGTTTGTTATTGCAAGGGGCTGCTGGGACGGGAGGGATGGAGGGTTAGCGGGGGGGAGGGTGTGTGCTGACACAAGACAATCCCTCTACTGTAAGACCTTATCTGCAAGGTGATAGCCGGCCGTAGCGGATCACAGGGCAGCGAGCTCAGTCTGCTTCTGTTTGTATGCGTACCTCGAGTGCCTCAAGTTTGTTTGGGTTTGGTTTCAAACGATCAGTTTTGCAGGGTGTGTTGCAGTTTGGGTTGGCCGGTGTGTTTGAGCGCTTTGGCAGTTTGACTTGGAGAAGCTTAAAGCTCTGTCGCTTGAGCTGCGGAGTTTAGTATCTTTGCGCACGCTCTCTGCCAGGAGACGGGAGCATATGTGGCAGGCAGCAGTGTCGGCGTGGAGGAACTTTCCATGAACTCTGGATGGGGCTTTGCAAGTGAAGGGAAATTTGGAAAGTGAGAAGTGTGAGGTTCTCCATTAGAAGATCATGTGGTTTTGGCATCTTTGGAGATCTGTGATTGGGTCAAGGGCATGAGGGAACGCTGCAGGTGTTTGGTGGATACAAACGTATTGCTTGTTTTGCACTAGTAGTCATCCAAAGATTAGCGACTATTAATGCATTACTAATCAAAGCCTCCCACAAGAGTATATATGAAACCTTTTCAGAGAAATGTGATATTTTTTGACACACATGGGTTGGCTTTCTCTGTAAATAGGATTTAGGGTGGAATAATCATTTAAATTGCATGAGGACAATTACATGGTATAAATATTTTGTTATCAAATGGTGGTGATGTTACTTTGCTGACTTTCATTCTCAGGACAGAAATAGTTTAATTTTTCAAAATATTTTCTTTTGTGTTCCTCACTTATTCTAGTTTAGAAAAAGTGTGGTTTGGTCTCTGATATAAAGATCCCAGGATTGGTAGTGAGATCGTCATGGATGACCATATTTGTATTCATGTGCAATCAGTGCAAATCTGCACATTAAGTTCATGTCCAATGAGAGATTTGCTTTTCTTTTTGGCCGGCAGCTTTTTGGACAGCTGCACATGGGAGATAACCACTCCAGTCTGAGAATTGAAGGGAACGGTAACAAACACAGCAATTTTAGCCATCTTCAAAGAGCTGTACACGTTCATGCCGTTTACACTGTAGACCTACTTCTCTGTGAAGACTTTGGGGGGAATGGTAATTTTTGGAAAAGTTTTTGGAAAGTCTGGTGCGTGACAGAAGAGGTACAGAGGTGGAAAAGATGACATGAAAGAAGAGCATCTGGGAGAGTTGGAATGATTGTACTGTTAGCCTTTCTCCTGTGTTTTTCTTTGGTCTGATCCATAAAGACAGCGTCTGGCAATAGCATTCTGGCTACAGGAGCCTTGACAATGGTCGGCCTGTGTGAGGCTGTCAGAAACTGTTTGGCTAGTTGGTAAAAACCGGTGCCTGTTATATCAATAGTGCACGGCCTGACTACAGCTCCTGTCACACACAATACAACACAATAAACTATTAGACGAGAGCTTGAAAGTCAGCGAGTGCATTTGAATGGGCAGTTGGACAAGCTTGGCCTATCTGAAATTTATATAATTTATAATTGTAATATAATTATAATATGAAATTTTATATTTAGACATAAAAAAAATGTTTAAGTTGGTTAGCTGATCTTATATCTCCCAGCCTGAAAAACCTGTTGACTGCTTAGCTAGCTAAACACCAGCTTGGCCAGACTGGGAGAACTTCTTAACAAAGCTAAGACCTCCAAACCAGCTTAGGCTTTTCACTGCCTCTCTTTAAATGTTGACTATGCTGGTTTGCTAGTTTTTGTTGCCCTAGAAACATTCAGCCTACATTGGGTTTGTGGTGTTCTGGTCTCCCAGGCTAATTTTAAAGGGGTTTTGAAGGTTTTTTTTAGCTGATCAGTTTGTAAGATCAGTTGGCTTCTCAGCTAAACTCCTGCTTAGCCATACTGGGAAGCCAACTTAAAACATCTCAAACCAGCCTAAGCTGGTTTTCTGGTCTTAGTTCTGTTCTCAGACTGCATTTTGCATGGTTTTGGGCACTTTTTAGATGCTAAGTCTCCTTCATCAACTTAAGACCAGCTTGAACATGATGAAAGACCATCTTAAACCAGGCTGGCAGACCATTTTAATAAGACACGCAGAAAAAGAGTACCTGCTGACTTTGTATCTGCAGTCTGTTACATATTAGGTCAAGAGTAAAAGCAGGACAGGCGCAGGCTGTATCTCTTTGTGGTATCTTTACCAAATATAAAGCTCTCCATTCTCAGGCTTCTACGCACCACCTGTTTCTCATCCCAGTCATCAGATCCCAGGGCTATTTTTCCAGCTTTGGCTTTGATTCCTCATGCTTGACTGGCTACTATATACCTGCCTCTGCATGTGTGTAAGAAAAAGATTCTTTAATGTGGATGGATTAAAGAAGTGGGTCAGTCATAGGCTCGGGTAGTAGAATCGAGGAATGTAAATAAGCACTAGTCTTATTTGCCCCTAGATTCTTCTGGCAGGAGCTCAAAATCTGCGAAGTGTTGCGACACACTGTTAAGGCACAAACAGTATAACACACAAACACAATCCCTTTTCCATGTCATTAACTTCTGACAGTTATATGTGTATGTGACACTCCTTAACAGTCTCCTCCCAAATAAACATCTTGTATACTTCAAGTGAATGCTTTCTGTAATGCCTTACGTTTCATATCATTAAAACTACAAAAAAATTATGCTAAGAATGCTGGGAATGCCTTGTAAATGCTGTATAAATAACAAATTGGTTGGTTTGCTGATCTTAGTTTGCCTTGCAGACTGGAACTCTTATTGCAGCAGCCTTGCTGGAAAAATAAAGCATCTTCAGCTGGTTTCTCAGCTTGGTCACAGTAGTCTTTTTGCTGGTTTTAGAAAGTTGTTTTTTTTAATCTCCCAGCTGAACTAGCTAAACAGCAGCCTGGCCAGGCTCAGAGACCACCTTTAACAAGATAAGACCAGCTTTATACAGCTTATCATGCAGGTCTGTTGGCTGATTTTAAAGGGGTTTTGGGTACTTCTCAGCTTTAAGACCAGTTGGCCGCTCAGCTAAACTAACTACTGACTAAACACCAGATTAGTCAGGCTGGAAGATCATCTTAAACCAGATCAACAAACAGGTTTAGGCCAGTTTAGGCAACATTGAGCTGTGTGATTACGCTATCACTACTAAACCCCTAAACCAGCCAAAGAAGGTTTTGTTGCTCCTAGCTGGTGTCCCAAACTGGTTTTAGAAGGGTTTTGGACATTATTTAGCTGGTCAGTCTGTAAGACCAGTGTGCTGCTCAGCTAAACTAGCTAAACACCAGCTTAGCCAGAATATAAATAATCTTAAAACCGCTCAAACCAACAAAACAGGCTTTTTGCTTTCTATTTTAAGCACTGTTATCTGCCAAACGCTTAAACCAGCCTATCGTGGTTTGCTGGTCTTAGTTGTCTTAAAATATCTCAAACTGCTTGACAGTGGTTTTGCTGGTATGAGTTAGCTTGGTCTCCAAATCTTGTTGTAAAACAAACACACACACACACACACACACACACACACAGACACACACCTACCTTAGACCAGTCTGGTCAAACTGTCTTTTTAAACTGTCAAACTTTCGATTTTTCAGCTAGTCTTGTTGAAAATCCAGTTGGTCATCCAGCTAAACTTGCCAAACACCTGTTGGTGAGACTAGGAGGCCATCTAAAACCAATTTAGACTGGCTTAAACTTTCTTTTAAAGGGAATAACCTGCACTTACCACTAAAATAACCAATAAACGGATGATGTGTGGGTGACAGACAGTGGGAACGAGAGTCAGAAGCTCTGACAGGGTTCATGTAGTTGAATCTTGTAAAGTAAGCAGTACCGGAGGCCTGGGGGGAGCGCCACCGCTGTGTTTTTGCTCACTGCTGGGAAGTCTTTAAACATGCGTCTTTAAGGGACGTCACAGGCCTCCCCTCTGGTTTTCCCAGTCATGCTCTCTCTCTCTCTATCCCAGAGGCCTTACGTGGGAACTGGCTCCAGAGCTGGAAACAGACCAACAGTTAGTGTTTGCCTGCTTGTCCTTCTGACCCTGATGAGAGAGAACAAGTCAGAAAGAAACAGAAAGAAATCCTGTCAGCAGAGGGGGCTTTTTGGCATGACACAATATGTGATTTCATTGCATACAAACTTTTGGAGTTTTAATGATAGTTTACAGAAGCAAGTAAGTGTTTTCTTAGTGCACTGCCTGTCGCTGTCACACACACACACAAACTTTGACACCTTCTGTCTCACACCTGTTCCTACTGCGTGTCTGCGTTTCATGTATTATGCAGGTCTATTTTAAACAGACCAGGACACTGAAGCGTGTCCATGACTCTTACACCAACGAGAATGTGGTATGTGTATGTGTGCATGTGAATCACGTGTGCTAGTTTGCATGTGTACTTAAAATGGCATTCATTAGTTACCCCAGTTGATTAATGGACTTTAACCTAGTTGTAACCGCATTGAGGACACTGACATACACAGACAGCCTGTGATCTGATATCTTCTTAGGGCATTTCAGATCATGATCATGGTCTTTACTCTAGTAATGGCTTCTCTAAACCTCTCAAGCATACCTCACCCTGACCATGGAGAGATTCACACCACAACTGCTCTGCCCTACTTCAGCAGGCCGCTTTTTACGCCACACTACTTTTCCCCCCCTCTGATACCTGATCTGAGCTGACAGGTTTATTTCTGAGATATTTAATGATGTAAAGGTGCTGTAACCTTGCGAGTATGTATGAGAGAGGTGAGGGCTGCTGATCATGTGACAGTGAGGGAGTGAAGGGATGTCCGGAGCTATAGCGTTCAACATTTGTCAGTACATGTTAGGATGTCTTCACGCTAAAGTTTACACTGCATCTGATAACACTGCAGATTCATGGATTTCCGAGAAATGGCCTTCAAAGTTCTTTACTCGATAACCCTCGTTAACAGACAAAAACCCATAATTTTTGTTTAGTATTTATCTAATGGTGCAATAACTGACTTCTTTTTAAATAATACATTTTGATTGAATGTTTATGTATTTTTATTATTAGCGTGCGAGGACACTATTGGAATTGCTCCGTTTATTATTCTTCTCTGAAATGAGCATTTTAAGGGCCTAAACAAGCTCAAAAATTACGTCTGATATGGGTTTCAGGAAAAAGTGGCGCAAAAGAACTCGATAGCGCCACCTATACACTTTCATAGCGCCACCTATACACTTTCATAGCGCCACCTATACACTTTCAACAAAGTCCCCTTCGAGCTACATTTGACATACATGTACGAAATTCAGTAGATATATTTAACACACCAAACAAACAAAAATCATTTTCAGGCATTGTATTTTAACAAGCTCCTCTTAGAGATTTGTTTTGATTGTTTTTTTATATATTCAGACATTTGCTTTTGGAGGGATCAGGTGAACCCAAAAGGAGCCTACTTATACAGGATTCCAGTGCAGAAAGTTTAGGGAATCCAATTACTATTTTTCTTCATCCTAAGCTTGCAAAAGTTTCACTTCTCTATCAATTTCACATAGACGTCCACAACCTTATATGCTGTATTGCCACTTCATTTAAAACTAACAAAGTTATTTCCACACTCTCAGAATGCATTTACATACTCCAATCGATCAAATACTCCATTTGGGAGCCTTTATACTTTATACACTAACCTATCTTAGGTTTCTGTGGCATGTGGTAAAAGAGAGGCCAGCGATAACAGTTATCCAGTTTGCCACAACAGCTATTCTCAATTTTTCTACCTATGCAGAAGCCTGTGTGTGTGTGTCAACTGGAACAATGTGCTTTAAACCAACAACAGCCTTGAAAGCTTCCTGCGTGAAAAGTGTCCAGAGTCCAGGCAGCCCTAACTGGTGTTTGTGTAGAAAGAGGGGAAGTGTATGAGAAAAGGAGAGAAGTAGGATATGCTTGATTTATTAAAGTGGATCAAAGGTGTCGCATGTTTATAGAGGCCGAGGTCCTGTACTTGTGCTCTAAATGACAGCTAACAGCTTCATTCATTCTATGGTGCAGCAATGACAGCATTTAGGCCTCTTGCCATGAACATCAATGGTTTAGCAAATTTTATATTATATGTATTCATGAACATGCAGTTTTCCATACAGCCCATGGCAACTGCGCATCCATTCAGGTGTAGATCTCACTCCTCAATTCTTTGTTCTCCTTCTTTTGCATTTTTTCAAACTAACAAAAAATGTTAACAAAAAAATTTCAGTGTTTGAACATTTTCTGCATCATCCACTGCTAAGAAGTCAGCGCTGCTTCAAAGAGCTGTGGAGAGATGGGCCTTTATCCTGCTATCAGCACTGTAATATGACTGAGATCAAAGCATACATATCAACTTATGTGTCTGGCAGCTAAAAATGCCTCTCATGTCTGTCAAAAAAAAAAAAAAAAACATTCTGCTAAGATTTTAATTTCCTTTTTGATGTTGCATGTACTGCTGAAAAGGATCGGTTGTACTCTCTCTAACCAGCTTATTTTTGGGACTGAATCAACAAAAAGTCTTTATTATCTGATAATTGTCCAAATTGGACTGATTTTCAGATAACCTAGAAATGAGAGTGATAAAATACATGCTTTGACTGGTCCTCGGTGTAGTCTTAACCACAAAGCAAGGTTTATGTCTAGTTCCTGGCATCATGGCTGCATCTAAAGTATTGCGTTAGAATCGCAATGATCAGCCGTGTGAATCCGGTTGAGCTGTTAGTTGGCACAAAAACACCAGATTCGCATAATTTCATTTTCATCTTCTCTACTATAAGCTCTGACCTGAATAACCTGAGCTGGGTGGTGCGACCACTATTAAATTACGCACTCAGTCTTACCGCAGGTGAAACTAGACCATGTACTTCCAATACTTCCTTTCATAAAGAGCCCCTCCTTTAGTTTTGCTTCCTCTCCAGTCGAAAATAAAAAGATGCTCATGAAAAGGGTTTTCTTTAAGCGGCTTTTAAAAGAGGTGGTGTTGGAACTTGTTGCTTCATGCTGGATCAACTGGACTTTCATCACATTTCAGCTTGAGCCATGGGGTCCTTCTGAACACCTCCTCACTAATTAGACATCAGTGTTTTGTATAAATTGGTTTCTGGTCCACTATGAATTTCCTCTGTAAATTTGGCTGTCGATTAAAAGTTAATAAGGGCTTAATTTAGCCCTTAGTATTAACAGGAGACTTGACTCATGATTTCTTTTTAATAAAGTTTGACTTTTGACTTAGATAATGAAGTGTGCTTAAGTGCTTCAAATAAATAAAAATAAAAATAAATGTAAGCTGTATTTATTTAATTATGTATATGTCTGTCTGAATACTCGATTCTGATTGGCTGCCATGCCAATATGTACAGGTAGTTCCAAGTCAGTTTAATCACTGTTATATTACATTAATGCACTGATTTAATTGATGCACACACACACTGAAATAGCTGCATTGTTTAAGACAAGCAGTACACAAGTAACATACACAACTGTCATCCCTCTCTCTATATTGATAATTAATTCAAATAAATGATCAAATTCATTGAAATAAATGTGACCTTACTGACTATTTCATCTCTGTGTTTGATTTATAGCGGGAAGAATGCTATCACCAACAAGCTGTAACTGACAAAAATAACCATAATTTATACCCTTCAAATATTTTGCTGCAAACTTCATTAAAAGCTCTAACTTGTGCTGGCAAAAGACCGTTGTATAATAGGGATAATGCACGCCTAGCTGTGCCTAATCGATTTCAATGCACTGCGCTTCACTAAAATTGTGTAATGCACAGATAGCCTTGCATTATCCCTTACATATACATGTAGCCTATATATTTGAAACGGTAACTAAAAAAAAAAGCTGTTGTATTCTTTTTAACTCACTTTAGTACACTTTTAAAAAGTACACTCTTTAATGATATCAAATTGAAAGATTTACTTTAAAGTGCTTTTTGAATAATGTTTTAATAATCATTTGTGCCTTACAGAAGTATACTTTATTTGATGTGTCAACTAAACACATAACAAAGTGCTTAATTATAATTTTAACTGCAATGTGTTACATTATTTTTCATATATAGTAGATATTTACCTAAGGAATATATAATATATATTATATAAATTCTTTTTCATATATATTAAAGAAATATTGAGGATAAATGTCCTTTTTAATGTCCTTATAAAGGTTTCAACTAATATATCTAAAATGGCAAACTGCTTTTAATATTAGTTTAAACTAGGATTTTCATTTTATTTCAATTAACATGCTGTTAAATGTCTGAAAATATTGTACTTAATTCACACTTAAGAATATTATAATATTTATTTCTGTCATTTTGAAGGTAGACTAACACTAATTTCTTTCCTCACGCAGAAAAAAATGCAAATAATAGATTTTCCATGCTCCTATCATTATGCTGGTAAGCTGCCACTTTGATTGACATGACCCATGTCGGCCCTATTAATTATGGGTCAGTCCGTCCTCTAGGGTCACAGCCCGTCGTCTAGGACTCAAATGTGCGTGGTGTGGAATTTACTGAAAATATCTGAGTTGTGAGGGATTGTTTGGATCACAGGCATGATTGAGATGCCACTGCCGGGGTGACATTACGCTCTTTAGCCCTAGAATGAGTGGTGCTTTATTGAGCCGCCTGCAATGAGATCACCCACCAGTCAGTGTTTGCACGGGGCAGACTAGCTGAGTGGTTTAGTTACGGCAGCGCAACAGCCCCAAATGACCCTCAGGTTTCTTTTGTAGCAGCATGAGCACTGCATGAATAAATTCCCAGCATCGGTGAATCAAGAGCTCCTGCTAATACTCAAAGTGCTGATCCAATTGCAAAGTGCTGCTGATAGATTTTACATGCACGGTTTTGATGAAATAGGAGGAAAATGCGCAAAGATTTAATCTCAGTAATGGCCATTTGAAGTTTGCTGTCTAAAAGCACAGAGTACATTTCATCTCATCGACAAAAGCTCTTGTGAGGCAGAACGCAGACTGACTGTAGTTTTGAGACTCAAGGATCGCAGCAGTCTTTCTGCCTTGACTCTGTTGGTGGATTATGTAATTGGCACACTGTCACGCATTCAATTGTTTGGATTTTGGGTTGCTTCCAAATGAACATCAATAATTAATGGTCATCAATCTTTACTTTACTTACTTTACTTTACAATCTTTACATTTAATCTTTAAAGGGTTTATCTGGAGGCATGTGAAAAGCCAGCATAAAATGCTTTTTAGATTGACTATCAGCTATCAGATTCAGCAGTATGTGAAAATGCAGATCGAAGAGATGAGAGTGTGCTCTGCATGTAGACAAGTGTCGTCCATCACCATGACAGATAAAGGTCAGGATTCCACATTAAGTGCTATGTAAATTTTAGTTTTGTTTTATTTTATATTATTATATACTTATATTTATTTATTTTTCTTCATTTTATAATTTCACCACATATTTTAGTATATTATTTGTTTTGATCTGTATTTTATATATCAGGCACATTTTTTTTTTGCCTTAAAGGGAACCTAAAAGTAGCCAAAACTATTTTATTTTCTATGCTTTTATTATATTTATTTTAGAATAATTTTTTACATTTATTTTATGTATTCCATTTTGTGAATTTTTATTGCTTTTAAAACTTTTTTTAAACAAAATTTGATTGCATTACTATATTTTATTATTTTATTTTATAGCTGCATTTTATTGAATTGTTTATATTTTATAAATCACAATTGATTAATTTCCTCTCCAAGGATTCCAGATTGAATTTTATTTTGCTAAATTGAGCCCTAACTTAAAATGCAGCTCAAGAGTATTTTGTTACATGTGCAACATTGTGTATGAACATAAAGTTTTAAAAATACTTGTGCAACAGCAAGCTCCATCCTCAGACAGTGCATCTCAGGATACATTCTTGTTTGGGTTCTATTCTTTCAACAGAACATTGATCCGATCATGCCATGCCGTTGTGCAATATGCTGTATTGATTATGTAGAGGGGTATCGTGTTGCAATGGTAAAGTATAAATAAACCACTTGCTGCATTTCACAAAGCATATTTCTCCATTGAAGACTTAGGTGTTAACAAAATAGCATTTTGCAAGCAAAATAATTAAAGTTATGTATAGTCATTCCCATCAGAATCACATTTTCTTTGGTTTGTTTAGCATTTATGATATATGCCTTCCAGAGGAACCGTAACAAACATTACTGAAGAGCTGATAAAGGGCCATTAACAGCAAGTTCTTGAGTCGCTGGAGCTTTTAACACCCACAAAGATGGTCAGAATGACTAATCAAGCTCACGACTGTGGCTAGCACCAATACTACAAGTGATATCAGAAAGAGTTTTTACTGGCAGCTATGGAGCTCCTTCTGTTAGCAGGGTTCAGGAGGCGGCATGAATCTGTCTTGCTGTGAAAGACAGTTTGAGCGATGGGAGAGATATTGACGGCCATTAGGAGGGGCCGTGTGCTCTGAAGGCCCCTCGCACACACCGTACTATTGGCCCTTTGATGTGATTGATGGCTGTAGCACACTTACCAGCACCCTAAACATCTGTCTTACGCATGCTAAGTCCCAGGAATGCAGGCCTTTTCTCCACGCTGCGCCATCTATAGCAGAAAACATACAATAAAAGCATACCACCATCATGCTGTTGATCATCAGTTTTAGGTCTACATCTACAAAGGAGTAAGAAAATGTAGGATAAAAAGGAGGAATGAATTACAAATTGATTGGATGAAGCACGTATTTAAAATCTCAAGCAGCCAGTGAACAGATTTTTTAAATTTTTGCCTCAGCCAAAAAGAAATGAATCACACCAGAAAAAATAAGATTGTTTTCATTGGATTATTTTCTTTGAGGATTGGATCAGGCTTCTTTTTATTGATGTTATTAACTATGAAGCCTCTGCTTTGTGTTTTTGAATATGAGTAGAAGTTGTATCAGAAAATATATTAAAGGTGTTAGTCTAAAAATATAACAGTGCCAGCAGCTCTGGCATAACAGGAAGCAGAAGTAGCACAGAAGTTTGCTCTTATCAACACTCCGGCCAATATTACCACCGCTGTAAATGCATTAAATCAGATGGTGAGATAATGCCGAACAATTGGAAATATTTAGAAATGGAAGTAAAGTGGTAAAGCAGGCCATGACCTACTTTCAAAACCAGACTACTTTTACGGCTCTTTTCACCTGTCTCACGCAAACGTCACTCCATGTGTTTGGATTTGGGCTTAACTTCTAAAACAGCTGGCTGGATCTGTGGATTTCACAGCTGCAAATGTCTATACCTTTCCTAAATCTTTCCTAAATATGCTTGATTTTTTATTCTTTTTTTTTTTATTTCATTTTATTGTACTCAGTAATACTAAATACAAATATACAACTGATTAAATATAATTAATTTTATATAATATAAAAGTTTATATCATATAGTTTAAAGTTGTTTTAATATATTAAGAAAAAAAAGGAGTGTAGAATATGCAGCTTTGCTATCACAAATATATTTATATTCAAAATATAAATGTAAAATATTAAAAATTGAAAATATTGAATAAAATGCAAAAAAAAAAGTACACATATGCTGTCAAATGATTAGTTGCATCCAAAATAAAAGGTTTTGTTTACATCATTTATGTGAGTATGTTATCACAGTGTATATTTATTATGTACATATAAATACACACATGAATTTATATGCATGCACAAATAAAAAAGTTATATATATATATATATATATATATATAGGTTAAATATATTAATATATGATCTAAATTATATAAATATAAAAATATGCATGTAAAAACAGGTAAATATTTTCTAAATATATACTGTATGTGTGTGTATTTATATATTATATATTTACTTTACATTTTATTTGTTTTATTTTGTTTTAGTCTATGGTGATTAGGATCCATAACGTAAAATAATACCATAGGATCCATAACGTCTGCATTTTTTAAATGAAGGCTTTTCTTGTGTTTTTTTCCCCCTTTCAAATAAACAAGTATTTATTATTTATTATTCAGCACAGACAGAATAAGTGGGCAGAAAGGCTGTAAAAGTGGGAGGCTGGTGGATTCCAGGACTGCAGGGCACTGGCATTCTTCCAGACTGGTTTGTGTATAATTATACTGGGATTCCTTGAGGATCTAAAGCAGAAACTTTCCCCAGTCCCCTGATAGCCATTGAATGAAACCCACAAGTCATATCTATGAATTATATAGCAAACACCACAGAGAAAATAGGCTGACAGCTCCATGGCCTAACTGTCAGAGCTTTATTAGTGAATGTTTCTGTAATCACCAAATGCACTGTTGCCTCTGTTGATGCTAGGCTACAAGAAAATGAACTGCCTCAACAGAACATCATTACTGGACCATGATGTTTAGCACGAGGCATCAGAGTGCTTATCTTCTGTCCCTGCAATGCTTTTAAAATGCCGCTGACACAGTAATTGTGCAAACGCATTTCAGAGATTCTCAGAAGACACAGATGCTTGACCTTTGTAACAGCTGTTTGATATTTAGAGCAATATATATGTATAAAACATGATTTAAAAAATGTAAAGCAAAATATAAAAATAAAAACTAATTCTAATTATTAAAATTAATATTATTAAAAAATAGCACCTCAAAGATTTTAAAATAACAATGGTCCATTGGAATTAATTAATTCACTTTTGAATGGGAAATAGTTTAAATTCTTTCATTATTTCTAAAATATGACTTAAAGTATGTCAGTCTTAGGAGATGGTTTTTAGATGTTGCCTGTTAAGTCAGCGGCCTTTGGTTTCAGACGCAGCCACTGTTTAAAATGGCTCAGCTGACACGAGGAACCTCTATAGAGCCTTAAAAAACCTGACCTTTAGTTAATAGAAGACAGGTCTCGTTTGTGAAAGCTAAAACTGAGCAATCCCTGTTACATTCATAGTTTATTTTAGAAATTATAATTTGAGCTGATATGAGCTGATATCACGGAATCTCCTACAAGATGTACAGACACATTGAAGTTGCACAGCTGTAATCAATGTAATTAAATCCTGCGCAGTGTAGATATCAAAGCAAATGTCGGCATGCATTATTTACTTGAGTAATTACAGAGTATCACTTATGCCAGCTGCTGCAGCACAGAAGCAACAGTCGTAGTTCATAAAATAAACATAATGAGATTTTATCCAAGAAAAACACAATGCTGTAAATAATGTAAAGGAGGCCCGTTTTCATTTTTATGAAATATACATGTTGGAAAACCTTTGACTGATATATTTTTAGTGAACACTTGGCAACCCCAGGAGACCTTAACTGTATTGATAGCTTCAGGAGATTAGATAACATCAAAAGAAATATACGACCCAAGTCTTGACTCAAGACCCCTTTACCTTTTTTTTAAGGTTGCATTTCCTTTTGTATTTGAGGTTGACATTGTCATGTCTCAGATGACCCAGTGCTGAATAGATAAACTAAAGATGAAGCATAGATACTCCCTTTGCTCAAACAGGGCTGTGAGAAAGAGAGAGCTCCTCATGGATTAAAGTCACTTCCAGAAAATCATCGAAGTTACTTTCCCTAAGGATG
>JAUMHP010000026.1:2137301-2147603 GCA_032361065.1 Enteromius trimaculatus
ATTTTAAGCTTGCAGGGTCTTAGCACTGATTAATGTTTTATCTTTACTTTATTTATTTCAAAATACCAACCAGGTGCACATCCAGATATTTGGAGACCCGACAGCTGATTTGATATGTTTTATTTAATTAATTTGTTATTTATTTATTTATTTTTATTGAGATGGACCTCTATGTCTGACTCTGAAATATATATGATTATTGTTTGTGCGTACGTGCGTGTGTGTGCGCGCGCGTGTCTATGACGTCCCAGCAACGCGCTGTCGTAACCCCGCCCAGCGGACAGTGACGCTTGGACCAGAATGTCGCCAGTTCACCTCAGTTCCAGACATGGCAGCGTTGAGACAGGAGCATCGGTATGGACTCTCCTGTGGAAAGATTAATAAAAGCATTCCCAATAAAACTATCTTTCACGTCAAGCTAACCGACACGGCCATCCGGACGCTGGAAGCTTATAAGAATCTCAAGGTAACGCATTTAGTTTTATTTCGTGTTTATTTGCTCCACTGACCTCAATGGAGGCAGAAAGAAAAGTTCAGAACTCAGAACTTCAAAACATTTCCTCCCGTTAGTTGTTTGTAAAGTGTTGATTTATTTAAGCAGAGTCCGTCGCTGTAGGTGCCATATGCTGTCTTACAAGGGACAGATAGTAACAGGAGGAAATCGGACACATCCAGTTGTTACTGTTCCGTTAAAGTTCGCTTTATTTCGTTTTGCTTTACAAGCCATTAAGTTACAAAATAATAGAAAATATCAGTTGTGTTTTTTTTTCGTTAAGCCAGGTAGAATTGGCTTTACGAAATCTCCTGTTTTCCACTTTAGATTCAAAGTCGCCGCTTTATTCCTTCTGACAAATGATACGAAATGTAACATGACACTGTCTTAATGCTAAACACTGCATTACTTATTATAATTAGGATCATTTTAAACCGAAGATGGGAATTGTTTCTTTTACTCCAAACCCTCACGGGGATCTTACGGTCTGAGAGGGGCTCAAGGCTCAAGCTCGATCTTATGAACTATAAACATTGAGTAGCATTTAGCAATTTAAAGAGCCATTGAGATTGCTGCCTTTTTCATTTCCCTATGAAATATCCTATTTGACTCATATTCGAGAGTGACGTTTCAGTTTACTGCAGAGGTTTAGTGAACTATCCAGAAAAATAAAGGCGCATGTAACCTAGTATTGTCTTTATAGTTGGTGTTTAAGGTTAAGTTTATAATTGGTTCGTGAATGGATTAGGTCTATGGCAATTGCTCGACGTAGTTAAATCCAAATTATGTTTTTGTAAATCATTATTTACCTCTATGACTTTGTTTCTTCCGCAGAACACAAAAGGAATATGTTCCATAGAATGACAGTCTCAGTCCCCATTCACTTTCATTGTATGAAAAAAAACAAAACATCCAGTGTAAGTGAACGGGGACTTGAGGCTGTCAGTCAATAACAATTCCTTTTGTGTTCAGTAAAAGAAAGAAAGCCGGGGTTTTAAACAACATGCGGATGAGTTAACGTAATTTATATTAGGCGAACTGGGCCTTTAAATGCCATGTTCGCTTCACGTATAGGTAATTCATCGTAAGCCGTTTTTTTGTAAGTTAAACGCAGTTAAGTGATCTATACACTTCTCATTGTCACCGTCGGGTCGACAGCACAGATTCCAGTAATATCAATACCTCAGCGGTAAAACGTGTAGACTACGCCAGCTGTACGGGGCACTTGGCCAGTTAGCTTCTCCTCAACCCAAGCGCTTCTTGTAGATGATTGGACGATAAAGGTGTATTTTTGTTGGCGTGCTCTGTCTTATTGTTGTTAGTCCTTTAAACGCCTGGACGCCGTCCCGATGTCATCGCTCATTGGTCAGTCAGGAGGTGTAGAATGTCGTTTGACCCAATGAGAATACGAGAAGACTTCCTCGCGCTTGCAACAGGAGCTCGATAATAAATGTTCTATTGTCAATCATATGTGACCTAGTAGAAAGAGTGAAAAGTAGAAGTAAATATGCTGGTCAGTTTGTATAACTGCTCCTTATGTTTTTAATAACTTTCAGTCACAATAATGCAGCTGACAGTCTCAGTGCCTTACATTACAGTGGTGAGAATGCCTTAAAATTCAAAATGTAGTTGAACTCTACTATGAATTACGCCCTTTACTGTGTTTTTAATTTGTGTTATACCTCGTAATGTTCCGTTCCAGGTCTAGTTATGCACGTTATTGCATAAAATATAAATCGAAGTTCATTTTGTAGTTCAAGTAATCCGTTATTGGCTGATTCTAGTCAGTCTGACATATGATGACCCGTGTTTTGTTTTGAGTATTAGTATGTTTATTAATTACAAAGAATTAGAAGAGAGAAAAGAACAATAACGAAGATCATTCGTCGTATTAATACCAAAGACGCGGTCAAGTCAGGTCATTAGATACTTCAGTGTCCTCCTCTGAACTGTGCTCATTATGTTCTTAGAAGCTTTTCACTGCACCAGAATATAAAAAAAAAAAAACAAAGTTCGAGTTAGCTACTGCAGCACCACCACCCCCTTCAGTAATGTTTAGCCACTAATCCGACCACATGACAGCAAACGCAGAACCAATAAGCCTGTATTTTTTTAATAAGCAACTTGAGCTGCACTGTATGTGTAGAGTGACATGCCAGCCTCTCCCTTTAACATCCATAATAGATAAACATGCTTGTTGACTAAAGCTCCAGCTGTACCTTGAAGATTATAAGTGCTATCTTTTGACCTTGCTTAATGGTTTCAAGCTATGCTGGGGGAAGCCTCGGTTTTTATCCTTCCTTGTTTCCCAGCAATTTATGTTAGTGATGCGAATGAGCCTGTTTTGTATATCTGTCTTTAGTGCTCCTGGACGTTGGACCGAACTTAGTGTTAAAAGCTGAGTAAGAAATGGTTATATAAAAGGCCTACTTGTACACACTTTGTGGTGGACAAACACCACAGGGTAGATAATGTCCAGGCTTGCTTGATTTCATCCGTGCACCTTCAGAAAAAAAGATCGAATGCTTTTTGTAACTTACCTTTAGCCCTAATTAGTGGTAAGAACTCAATTCAACACAAGTCTTCACAAACTCAACATCCTAACACTCATCCACACCTCACACAATTACATTTGATTGACTCATGTAAGGTCTTTCAAGTCGAGATTTATTAATCGGACGCATTCCAGTGCAGATTAGCAAAGCCCGGCCTTGATCTTAGGCTCACACAAGCAGAACCATGACACCGCCGAGAGGCCAGTGACAGCCAGCCTTTCATTCTCTCAGAAACAACCCCCCTCACTCGTAGTCTGCATGAATTAATACAGGAGAGAACTGTGCCTCTGTCAACGGGGGCAAGCAAGTAAAAGGAGACTGTAATTACTGTGAAGGGAGGCTAATAGGTAGGCATGATATTTCACTGAAGTTAGTACCTAAACAGAATTTGTGGAAATGCTGGCATTGTGGGTAAACAGTTAAGAAAATGAAAACCCTCATGTCATTCCAAACCTGTATTACTTGGTACAAGCACATTTGAATGTGAAAAATGTTTTTTAAGCCATACAATAAAGTTAATTGTGTTGATGTGGGACCCATTGACTTAAATTAATTGGACAAGAACGTTTCTTCAAAATTTGTTTCATAGAAGAAAGTTGCACAGGTTTGGACCAATGAAAAGAGTAAATGATGACAAAATTTTGCCTTACTTGAATGTAAGACTTTTACAAAACAGCGTTGTTTTGTTAAACCTCATAATGCATTTAAAATCTCTATAATCTGAACTTGGTGGAACATAAGCTTATAAAACTGATCCCATTAATCAGTAAATGCTCAAAAATGTCATATTACTGTATGTTACTATAATATTATGTAGTTACTGCATTACCGCCTTTTTATTCATAGAAACATTTTTGGAAAATTCACATCTCATATGATTTGCTATTGAGTCATTTCATTTCGAGCATATCATAGTCTAGCATTTTGCAAGTTTGGTTCTCGTACCAAAAATAGTTTCGAGTCAAAAATGACCTAAATGCATTATGAGGGTTCCAGCCTTGAAAATCAGCTGGAGATAATTCATTTCCAAGATTCATCTTTGGTTTCTAATCCTTTATATAATAATAGTAGATGCTAACCAACCTCTTCTAACTTTTTTCTTCTGTCCCCAGGGGTCCTTACCAAATCAGCCGGCAATTTGCTTCAAGGGGAACCAGGGGGTAAGATGAATGTGTTTTTCTCCACCCCTCCTGACGCCTAAAAATTGCAATGCTTTAATTAGACCTGATTGTCGAGTCGTGCAGCAAAAAACTCACGGCACCCCTCAGCCGTTTGCATACTCCCTCAATATTTCATGAGCTCCTAAACCATCGCCTGAAATGGAGAAGGAGCTGTAGCTTGAAGTGACGCCACCCTTAGGGCCTTGCCCGACTAGATTGGGAGCATTTATATAATTATAGCAGCACGCATGGTCATAAGCACAATTATGAGTCGTAAATTAAGAAAAGTGTCATCGTTTGGATGCGATTCCTGGGTTTTGTAACATTTGCAGGCCAGCGGTTTGGTTTTTCTTTATGAGAGTATTGTTATTTGCAGCTAGTTAAATGGTGGCGTGCGGTCACACTGTATGACCTAGGTGGATTTTTGGTAGGGGGTGCATTCCAGTGAAACGGCTGTAAAGAAAGATGCCTGTGTCTAACCGGATTAGCACATTCAACGTAGCACACCTCCCCATTAGCGCCTGCTTGCCACAATCAGCCCCGTTTAAAACCATCTCCAGAAGCGGGACAGGAAAGGCACTCGCTCCGGACACAAACGGTAGACTGTGCTTGCGGTCGGAAGCCCGGGAGAGGCTACTCAACACCCCCGAGCTGCTCGCCAGGTTACTGGGTCAGACTGGCGACTGGAAAGGCTTTGTCAAGGGCTCTGGGAAGAGGTGGGGGTGTTGGTTAACCCAAGGGAGCCTCTTGTGTCTCTATGCCTGTTGTCTCAGTGCAGACATGAAAGACCTGTGACAAGGAGGGGGATAACCATGGCCGCCGTGTCTCCTAAAGCATCGTTCGACCCCCACAAATTCCACATTTATAGTATGCAAAATGCTGTCACATGTAGTCAAGCAATATCTGATCTAATGAAGTTTCTTTCCCTTTTTAAATTGGAGTAGCGTAGTTGTGTCAAGTGTGTAAAACTGGAATCCGTTGTAATTGTCGAATTAGATTTAGTGATTATATCTTTAGCCCATTACGTATTCAAATTGTCTGCACTGAATTTAAGCGTTCATCCCCTCCTCCTCAGATAATGGGCTGCTGGGCATTAATGAGGTGTTTGAGCCGAGTGTGTGTGCACATGTGTGTTTGTATGTGTGTCAGGGTGACAAATTAAGCTATTACAGCTGGGGGTAGGGAGTGATGTTAAGTCCACGCTACTGAAACCACGTTATCAGTCATTCTATTAGCCGTAACCTCGGGATGCTTTCACTTCACTCAGGATTGATATAATATGAAAAATCATAGTTTTACAACGGATGGATTTCTTTGAACAGCACTCGGGAGATGCACGTTCTGGCCCTACTTAGCCAGGTAATTTTCTTCCACCTGCAGGAGGGCTCCCCCATATCTGGGAATTCCCATAAACCTTGTCCTGGCTTGTCTCCAGATCTTTGAGGTGCAACGTGGAAAAAAATAAGGAAGTGCCTTGTCAGCGTCCGTTTTCCACAAACCTGAAGAGAATTGAATGAAAATTCTGTCATTCCAACCCTAGTATCACATTTTTTTTTCTGTTGTGTGGAGTTTAAAAGAATTTATTTATTTTGAAAAAATGTTGGTAACCAAATTGTTTTGGGTCTCTATTGACTTTTTTTTGGTTACCACTTTTCTTCAAAATATCTTCTTTTGTGCTCCACAGAATAAAGGAATGTGTACAGATTTGAGGGTGAGTAAAATGATGACAGAATTTCCCCTTTTTGGTAGACTATCCAACTGACAGCGCCTTGATAATGCGCGCTTATGTGGCAGTTAACAAATAATTTAACCATCATTGGGTTTTTACAGATGGAGAGCTTTAATTTGCTTGATTCTCTCCTTCTGTGGAGGAGGGTGATGCAACTGGCGAGAAATAACACGAGAAAAGATGTTTAGAGTAGTAACATTCCTTTCATATTGAAGGGAGTGATTCCCAATCCTGGAGGATTTATGGAATCTGAGTGCCTTTGATGGCGTCACTAGGGATGTTGGGGTTCGGTTCAGATTCTCAAAGACTGGGATTTCACATCGTGCAGTCTCATTTTCTTTTGGTAATTGGATTTTTGCTGCACAAAATTAGTTATCCAGAGGCTACAAATATAGATGTCTGTCTCAATAAACAGAAATGGTTCTCACATAGTAAAATATGAAGGATTAACGGCAGTGTCCTCCAGTTTGACGAGCTATATCAGATTTATTTTTTTACTACGCTTGTTGTATTATGCATACATTTTTATGATCTTATATTAATCGAGAAACTAAAACATAGGCATAAGTGAGAGGGCATATTAAATTAAGAGAACATATTATGCCTTACAGAATGCATGTTGCATTGCACAATTTTTATAATTCTTTTATGGGTCAGCGACAAATTAGTATGTCTGAGAATGATGGATGCCTGTGATGAAAAACAGAAAGCTTTCGGAAATCTAGTTAGAAACAAATTTGCTAAATTCTTAAATGCGTTTTTTGTATTCATGTTGGTGTGATGTATCTTAAAATGCACAATACTATTCTCTCTCATATTTGGCTGTGTAGGCCTATCCGTTTCCTGTCTGTATCCTGTCTCTAATCTAAAAATGTCAAGCGCTGTAACCATCAAATATAAAAAAAATATTTCTTGCATGTTAAATAGACCATATTCAGGAAGACAACTTATTTAATTTGACACGTTTAAAGCCAGAACTAACCATGTCAAAAGATAAATGTACTGTAAAGTTGCCATGTGAGTGTAACCGTGAGTTTGTGATATTCCCGTTTCATCAGTTAAACACATCAAAATTCATTTAGACAATGTTTGTCATAGTTTTTTTTAATACATTGAAATTAACATTTTTGAAAAACACATTTCTTCACAAAAAGTGATGCAACTTTGTTTAACTAATAAAAAAAAACACCTGTTTATTACTATGAGCAGACGGTCCAACGGCATCATGTATCTATACCTTCCTTATAGGCTTTCTGAGTGTGTATGCGTGTCTGTTCTTTGGCATTAGTTTGTGTTGGGAGGTGGGGGGTAAAACATTTCTCTCTGAGATGTTTTCATGGTAAGTGTGTGTGCAGGTTTAGCTTCCCCCACCCGTCTGTCCCCCTCGTCATCGCTGTGATTGTCTCAACCTGATCCTCTCTTTTCTCTCACAGTTCTCCATCTCGCACCTCCGACGAGTGTGTGTGTGCACGAGAGTGTGATTGTGTCTCGGAGATTGTGTATTAGAGTACATTAGTATGTATTCGTAGGGTCCTCAGTGATGTATCTTACTTACTGGATCCAAGGACGATGGAGCACCCCTATACCACAATCTGGCTTGGCACCTGTGAATGTTATGTTTTCTGTGCACAGTTTCTGTTCTCGTCTAAGGCCGGGCCTCTGTGTGTGTGTCTGTGTGTGTGCGAGCTTGGCTTTTTTCCTTCATGAAAGCTAATTAGAATGACAATAAGAGGAATGAGCGTAGAACGCCGAGAGTCTCTTGCAGCAGAGGCGGTGTGGGGGGAGCTGTCCCACGTGTGAATGAAAGGGCACACGCCGATTCTTTCATCCAGATGTGACGTGCACAGGGACCCGAGTGCCTGTCTTGTCTGGGGCCCAGTGTTTTGACTGGCAGAGCTGTTTGCTGTTTTCTCTTGCCAGGCCATTTTTGACAAGGTCCTTGCAAAAGCAGGGAGGATCTTTTTTTAATGTCTTTCTTCTTTTTCTTTTTTTCTCTTAATCGGGGCCCAAAACTTGCTCAGTGCCAAATGTGAAAAGTTGTGGCAAGTGCATGAAAGAAATTGGTTGCTGGTTGTGTGCTGCAATACATATCTTGCAGCTCAGGCTCATTTGAAATATGTGCCTCTAAACACTTTTCTGCCACACAGTTATTACTTACCTTTACTAGTTGTTTCAAAGTGAAACGCCCAATGAGTGGCACTAAAACATTGGTTCAATACGTGACCCTGGCACATGTTTGTTACGTTGATATAGGCATGCATTGCCGTGTTTGCGTTATGTTGCTTCTGGTACGTATTGCGGTGGTTCAGAATTCAGATATCTGAGTGTCGCTAAAAGTTAATGCTTTGTTGTGTTGGAAATATCCCCTACACCAAATCCAACCCTAAACCTACTCGATAGTGCAAAACTGTTATAAAAACACGTCTTCAAATCGCAGCGTGTTATACAAGTCATAACGGAATTTTTAGTAATTATGCGAAGATTTGCCAATAAAAATGGAAACTGCTGACATGCAAATCAAACTTTATGTAAAAATAAAAAATTGACAGAGCTTTATTGCTGCTATTTTTCATTTCGACTGGAAATCGCAGAGATTTGTATGTACAAGTATATTTTTTTTTGTGTTTTGCGGAAATGTAGGTAGAGGCACGTATTTCAATGAGCCTATGTTGCAACCTGATGTTCATTTTGTCAGTGTTTTGTTTCTTCCTTTCCAAATCCGTAAGACTTTGATTCATCTTTGAAACACAAATGAAGATATCTTTCCCCATTAAAAAAACTTTTCCTTTTCAAAAAGTTTAAGCACATAATCCGAATGTCTTTTAAAGAAAAACAATAATTTTATATGATGGCACAATCTCTTTTTATATTTTCTGTATAAGATAGAACCAAAAAGGGTCGTTTTCACATGACGCAAGCACATTTGATGTACAAGAATCAGTCAGGTTTGTTCTCGTGCATCAAACTAATATGGTTATGTGTTTGTTAGGTTTCATTGAAAATGTCTTCATTTGTGCTTTGAAGATGAATCTCTTTATGCTGTACTGAGGAACAAATCATAAAAGATATACACCTTGATGCTTTATTGACATTAACAAGAGACTGGCACAGTGACCTGCACTACATGCAAACATTAAAATGAAGCTTCATTTAGGGACAAAAATGTTTTCAGAATGCAAAAACAGTAGTTTAATGCAAATTTGGGCCCTGGTTTTGGCATTCTTCTCAGTAAGTGCTCAATGTTGGTTTACTTTTGTGCATACCAAGATCCCCAAGTAAAGCATGTTTGGTTTCAAAAGTATCTTCCTGTGAAGATAAAATGCAATTAATGTGGAAAGCGTGTGTATATGAAACTCTTCCAAAAATGTTGTACTGTACATCTCACAGCTTTTAAATGGCTGAATAGAGCCAAGAACCGCAAGGGAAGATCAGACACTTCAGGCCTTTCCTGCACAAACACACACTTCTAACGTGCCTGGACTGACTTCTGAAAGCTCTGTGGCTCCGTGTGTATTGCCTGTTAACAGGCTGCACCTCTCAAACTTTGTCTGTGTTGCATCTTTCTTAGAATCCATGACACACTCCTTATTTAATGCGTAAAACCTCGCATTATTGTCTTCTTTCATTTTAAATGTTCTTTTTTCTTTAAGCTTCTTTGCGTCCTGTTGTCTTTGACGGGGATGGGTTGTGGCGTTTTTCAGTCACATGAGTAGATCCATTGATTCTGTGCCTGCAGCAGGGGGCTTTGGCTCGTCCCAGCAGGATGCACTGCTTCCAATAGTTTATAGTAGTTTTTCATCACATGGGTTGTTTAAATCTTATTTGAAGAGCATTCATGACCACGTCTAGCCGTCACATGGATGTATTTAGAAACAGAAACCTCTTTCAGGTTTGTTTTTGTTCGTGTAGCTTGTCTGTCATGGCCGTCCGGCCAACTAGAGTGTGACTGCTTGGGGAAGTGAGCAGTGGTCTTGTAAATAAACATTGGCTTGAAAACATTCTGCATTTCAGGAAAGTTGTTTTGTCCAGCTTTTATGCTGAAGCTTTGAATGAAGACCTTTGTATGACAAGCTTAAAAAAAGAAGAACCTAAGGAAACCTCAGAAATACATATATTTATATATTAATTAATTTATTTTTTATTTTATTTATTTTTTTTTTTTGCCATAAATAATATTATAATATAGTGACCTCAGTTGCAACCTTTTTCTCAGAACTGCAACTCTATATCTGATTATTATAACTCAATATCACACAATTGCATTGTTTCATTGCAAAATTGCAACCTATATAGTGTTGTCACGGTACCAAAATTTCAGTATTCGGTACCAATACCAGTGAAAATCCACGGTTCTCTGTACCAATT
>JAUMHP010000026.1:2154776-2166444 GCA_032361065.1 Enteromius trimaculatus
GGGGAAGGAAAACAAAACATCACATGACAACCAAACGGAACCAAATACACAGAAAAACACAAGAACAGAGAATCAAATGAACCAAGGATGTTACAACAATATGAGTGACATTGTGAATTACAAACAGTTACCAAACAACTTCCCTGTCAAATCAATAACTTGTTTTAAAGTGCCTTTCTCACAATACTTAGGATCTTCTACTACTACTAGTATAGCATAGCAATTGCCACCACATTCACATTACCACATACTGTATAATTCACCAAGCAATGCACTTTTGCACAACAATTACCTTAATGGTTGCTGGGAGTTTGCCTGTTTTAACATTATGGTGCAAAGCTCATTTGTATTCAGGGCCACGGATGATTTTAGAATGTTTCCCTTAAATTGGTAACATATGCTTCAAGTGTGTCGACTCTAGACATGATACATTATTCTGCCAGAGCGCTTAGCATACTTCTCATTGCATGGGGAAGGGCGAAGGCTAATATACCCAAACTGGTTTTTAACAAGCCTTCTATTTCAAGCTGTGTTCCTCAGCATGAATCCCTTACAAAATGCTTCAAGCGCTTTACTTTTTCAATGGTAGCTAAAACAATTAGAAAACAAAGTCTTGGTTTGGTATTTAAATACTGTAAGCATTTCCTATGAAACTGAAATGTTAGTTACAATCTCTAAACCAAAATATAAAACTCATTGGCATGCACGTTATGCACGAATTTAAAAAGCGATTCTGTCAGAACATTAAAGTTAAAGAATAAGACATAAAAGGTACTGGCAATATTGTAATGAATACTGTACATGAATGAAAATAGTAGAAACTATTTGAATTAAAGTAAATAAAAAAAATGAATATATAACACTGGAGATACGGAGCCCCACACATGCCATTTGTTCCCTCATTTGAAATAAATTGTGCACATGTAGTGATAATTTCTGACCTTGTTTTATTTAAAGCATACACAAAAGAATGTACGAATGGCTTTTAAGAATGTCTCTATACTTCATTCCCAACTCAAAATAAAAGACTTTCTGTCCGTAACGCATCATATAACAAAAGTAACAGTTTTATAAGGTTGTGGACAGGAGGTAAAACAAATTATAGTGCGTGTAAGTTTTTTCGGATTATTATATAGTTATATCATATATATTACCTTGTGTGTGCGATTTACGTATATGCTCTATAATAGCTGTAAATCTAATATTTACAGTTATATCTTCCATTAACACTTTGTATAAACATTATTTTGTGTATTTAGGACAGTGAGAAAATATAAACCAATCAACTCCCAGGATTATACGAACTGTATCTGTTTTATAATATGCTATATAAAATAGACAGAGTGTCTCTTTAGTGCATGTGGCAACATTGTAAAATTCTATAAAAAAGGTTGCAAAACCATGTGAAATATAGTGCTTGTCTCACAAACAGTACATGCACATTACCAAACCTGAAGTTCTGTACTTCCATTTTTTTTTCGTAGGCTGATTTTATGGCCTACATTATTGAGCTCCCATGCATGCTCATGCACAGGCCAAGAAAGCAGGAGTTGAGTCTGCTCCGTACACATCACCCACACCTCAGCAGATTATGAATCCCAGCCCAATGAGATCAGAGGTGGCCACACACAGAGGTCGACCTCACAATTCTCCCATCACACAGTTTTTTATTAAAGCTATATTTCAAAAAGCAGAGCGTGGTAAACGCATGCACAGCTCCAGCAAGCCACACTCTGGCAAGCAGCTCCAGATTAACAGAGACACTGTACGGGAATGGAGAGCCATCCTTGGACAAACTTGAAAACAAACTCTGTCAGAGTTCTAAATAATGCACAAAAGCTCTGAGGACAGTCTAGCCAGCAAGGAGTCATAAATACAACACACATGGTGCGAAGCCTTGATAAAATATGCATTTGCTCCAAGTTGTAGACAGCAGGAATTTTCACCAAAGCTCAAAGCTGGAACATGGGTGACAAAAGACATTATGTTCAAATGCGGCTATTTGCCTTGATGTGTATTCAGCCTAGCCAGCATACGCTCTCATGTTCTTTGAGATTCTGGCAGAGGTGGGTCAAAAGACCACAATGTATTGCGTTTCCGTAGGCTTCACTTCACTTCAAATTGCTGCTGTAGTCCAAGAAGAAAAGATCTGAAAGAGAGACGGCATAGAGTGAGATTGAGGTTTATTAGGTAGAATTCTCGGCCTCGTCTTTACCTCTAGCTTCACTTATTGCTTCCACTCTGATCTTGTGGAGCCAAAGCCATGAGAATTATTCTGAGGCTCTTTTCTCTGTGTTCGTGCAGTTAGAAGGGAAATATTTCACCCTGGCTATTAGCAATAAACTTACAAACAATCATCACTCTGTTCTACCATGTAAAAGAGAATAGAAAGCTGAATGAAAGCATACTCCAAAAATAAAAGCTGGAGGAGGCCAAACCAGGAGATGATTAAAAGAGCATAAATCATGTTGATAAGGATGATGTAATTAAACACTAACACATTTCACTCAGAGTCTCTTGTGTTGAGAACACACAACACTCTCTGTTCAAACAGAGTCTAGGTTGAAAATATTTAAGCCAATGGGTTAAAAACTAAAAACATTTTCACAACTGAGACCTTTTTTTTGTGCTACTGTTAATAGTTACAGTGGTCCCAAATAGTATTTGGACACATTTGTACAACTGAGACACATTTTATATGCCATGCCATTGCATATGCAATATCAAAATATGAAAATAAATCATTTTATGTACAAACATGCACCTTTTGTAAAGATACCACTCCAGTGGCAGCTGTTGTACCTTTATTTCTGACAGTGCATAATATCTACAAATCATTTCTCAAAACTTACGTAGACTGAAGATTAGTTCACCGGAGATGTAGTTCATCACTTAAGGATGGATAAATTCTGTTGTTTACTAGAAAGTGTCCAAATACCTTGTCTAGTTTTCGAGTTGGTTCTATCCATTTAAATATGTTTTGGAGCCACTGTAGTTCGTCATATATATTTATTAGTGATGGGCCGTTATCAGCGTTAACGTGCTGCGTTAACGTGAGACTCTTATCGCGTGATAAAAAATATTTAAGTTAATCTATTCACAAAGTTGGGTTGGGAGCTGGGTCTATACAAGGCAAGCAATGATGACTTCACCTTAATATTTTAGCGCAGATGTATACCTAGCCGAATTGCACTGTAGCCCTATTCAGACGGGACTAGTTTTCTAAACTATGTGTGAGCTTCGATTATTATCACCTGATGTCCGTGATTTTCATGTACCATTTCGGACAGGACTAACATCTCTGTTTTGTATATTTTGTACACTGTTTTGTACATCTGGGCGTCACAGAGATCATGCGCTCTGTATGCGTGCATTACTATAGTCATTCAGATTGATTAGGTGATCTGGCTCTTATCAAAATAATATCACAGACATCACATTGTGGTTATGAGGTTGAGGTTGTGAGAGAAAAACACAGACATGGCAGATTCGGATGGGATTTAAATCACCAAGTACGTCTGTGAAACAAAACATTCGACTCCCTGTAAAACTAGTCCCGCCCGAATCTAGATAAAAAAAAATCTATCTATGCCCACCCCTAATATATATGTATGTATATATACATATATATACACACACACACACACACAATTTGTGGAATAAATGTAATTAATATATTTATAAAATAAGCATTGATGGTAACCCTTTATTTTGATAGTCCACTTTAAACAATTCTACAAACAGTAAGTAATTTTGCAACTATGTCAACTAGCAGTCATCTTATCGTGTTAGTAGACACGTACGTGCAAATGAATGAGAAATAGTTGACATGTAGTTGCAAAGTTTTAAAATCATAAATCAGAATTTATTTGTTTGTTTTATTCCTATATAATTTTTTTTTATTTATTTATTTTTTAAATTCACATTTGTCCAGTGCAGCCACTTTTGTCTTCCAGCCAGCTGTGCTGCCTATCAATCCCTTATTAGATGACACAGGGCTCACAAAACAACATGCCTTTTTGGTACCGCCATTCCAAATATACCAAAAAGGCCTGGGATACTTATGATCTAATTACAGTTCCTCTCCGGGTAGCTTCAGGGACTTACTGTCAGTCACTGTTCTCGCTCATCTGAGGGTCTTTACAACTGTGCATGTGCAAATCTTGTAAATGAATGCAGGCCGCTGTCTCATCCCTGCCCCGTGAACTCCGAATCCCTGAGTCTGTTTGTCTGGGCTCTGGGCTGGTGATGAGTTACAGAGGTATAAATCCCTTGTTATTTGGCACATAGAAAGGACTGCTCCATTGGAGAGTTTGTCACTGCAACTGCACCCCAAGACAGCATGTGTGCATTCTTCGAAGGCTTGAAATCCCTGTGGCATGTGGTTCTGGGGCGTCATCCAGAGCTTCACCACCAGCTGAGCAGATTTAACTTGACAATTTGCCTTGTGTGACTGTAGCCCTCGTTCCAAAGGCCTGAACCTGAACCAAAAATGAATAGTGGAATAAAATAACTGGAGTAGATCTAGGAAGCTTCTTTTGACGGAAAACTAAAAGGAATAAAAGCCTGTGTTGACAGATCGAGGGTTGGCATAAATGATATATGGGAATCTGAGCTCTATATCTGGCATGAATTATATACCTCTCAGGTCTCACTGTATCAACATGGAGGAAGTGAGATAACTGTGTTGTTTTATAGCCCTGATGTCGAGTCTTTGTGATTAGTATCCTTTCAAGGTGTTGAAGGATTGTTGTGGCATGAAAAGAAGGAGAAAACAATGTTCAAACATGTTTCAAAAATAAAAAGAAACATTTCTCCATTTGCATAAAACAGTTTTTTTATTGATGCTATTCTTAGTATACATTGAATTTGTAACTAGTCCTTGTGCAGGTAATGTATTCTAAGATGTTAATTCTAAATATTTGGAGACCACACACACTTACACAAGTAAAAGCCATGATGAAAGCAATTTCCATTGGGTAAAAGGGGGAAACAACTTGATCAAACAATACTGTATCTTAATAAAGGGTTTCTTCATCATAGTGTTGATATCTAGTAACATGTCAAGACACAGTTGTGGCGCACACAGTTTTTCGTTTCTGCTTTAGTTGGTTCGCATTTTCCTGCTTAGCAAAAATTAGTTTCATTCATTTGCAATATTTATTCATTCAGATGGATCTAAAAATAAGTTATGTATGATATGAAGATCAGTGATTCACATCTGTTTTGAACTAGCTCGAAGCATTAACACTCTCATGCAATGAATTAAAGAGATAGTTCACCCAAAATATTCTGTCATCATTTACAGTACTCACCCTCAAGTTGTTCCAAACCTTTGCCCCCCATCTTCTGTTGAGCAGAAGAAGATATTTTGGTAGCACTTCTTAGTATAGTAACCAATTCTTACTCCTACCTTGCCGAATATTAATAAGCAGCAAATCAGGAGTTTACTGAGGTAAAAGTCATAGTTAACTCTTACCAAAAAGTATACTTCAAGTTTATTTTATTAAGTATACTTAAGTAAAGCACAAATATATTTTTAAGTATACTTTGTGTAGCAAGTATTTAAATGTCAGTGTACTGCTGTAGTAGTATACTTGTAAGTGTACTATTTCAATACTCCTTGGGACTAAATTGGCCTACTTTCTAGTATATGAAAGTATACTTTTAAGTATAATTTAAGTATAATAGCAGTAAATTTTTAATACACAACTAGTTTACATAAATACTTTAGCTTGTACTGCAACTATACTAAAAGTGAACTCATAGGTTTACACATAGTTCATCAATTAAATAGCTGCAGTAGCATTATTTAGTACACTTTGAAGTATAGTCTCAGCAAACTACTACTTTAGTAGTTTTATACTGCAAGTAAACTCATAATTCTAAGTTAAGTTTACATTACATGAACTTCATTCTATAATGCTACACAGTTTGATGCTTTTTTTATGTCATATGATCATGTCAGATTACATGTGGAATAATCTGTTGTTGTAGTTTCTTCTCCACTTGTGTTTTTTGGAAAGTCTGTACTAGCTCCCCCTACAATACAGTATAACAGTGAAAACACAGATGTGTGCGCAAGCATAACTTAAACAGGCTATATTTAGACTTTTCCTAAATATAAATAAAGCATACTTAAATGTAATTTTAAATATATTTCTGAGAAGTACATAAAACCCATTTCTAAGAAGTACAGTAGGTAAAAAGTAGACAAAATCAGATGCTGGACGCTTCATATGCTCAACTGTTGCAGCTTTAATCACATGGCAGTGGGAAAGGGGCTATCAGACTCAGATTATGAATGATAAAATTACCTTATATAATTCATACACAACATTGTTCAGGACAATGTGTAGAAGTGCATAGTATACATGGAGTGGCTTGGTACGCAGGCTGCATGTGACAGTATGAGCTGGAGTTGAGTAATACTTCCATCTTCTATCATCTTGCTTTCTAAATAGGAATCGCTTCATTCCAAGTGACAATCTACAGTGTATGTGTGTGTTTGTCCTCAGGGATCCCCCAAACAACAGGTTTCCTGATCATAAATATTCAACAAGTTTGATATTCATGATTTGAGATTGGTGCAGCCCCGAAGTTCTTCCGAGCAGTTCCATTAACACTTAACACACCACAGAAAAATTGTAGAAATTCACCTAGAATTCTTTAAAGTGGGGAATTCCAACCAAGATTTACCTTATCTTGTATTTTTTCCCCAGCTTTACTCACATTCTTCAAAATATAATCTTCAGATAATAATTGTGTGAGTACATGATGACATGATTTTCATTGTTTTTGACGTGTTTGGATGCTTTTGTTTGATCTTAAAACATCTGAAATACAATGTAATATAAAATAATATGCAGAGCTGTCCCCCAACCCCCTACACACACACACAATCGATCTCCGACTGCTACTGAGATAATCTGTGTCTTAGGTCATTCAATATAGTCTGATCTATTACCTATCAAAGGCCATCCAGCCGTTTCTACAGAGGCAGTATTAAATACAAACCCAAACCTCATTGATCTCCTCTCACGAGGCCCATGAAAACAATGAGTGCGAGGAGTAATGTTTCACAGAGGAAATGTTTGGAGTAGATATCTCTGAAAAGGTGGCAATGTAACCTTTAAATAAAAACATGGTTCAGATAAGCACAGAAAAAAGCTTTTGGGCTTTGAAAGAATACAGGACATTGTACTCTGTCTATCTGTTGGGGCTGCAGAGATATGATTGTTTGCAAGTCTTTAGATTATTTTGTAGGCCAAATGTTAGGCACAGAATGGATTGTCACTTTATTTTTCATTGCTAGAGTTTAGACAGATAAAAGACTTAAATTATCACATTTTTGTTAGTAAAAGAACATTACGATGTAATACAATTACAACAAATATAAAAATAACAAGCAATAATATACATTTTCCTAACAACCAAGCTATCCTGTGTGACTAATATATATCTGAAAGATATATTTCGCAACTAACAAGGTGGCTGCTTTCCCTATATGCTCAATTTGATGCCTCCCACTTTCATCAAGATGTTCGGCACTGAACCACCAAGAGCCTCTCTTGAATATAGCATATAGTCTCTGTACAAAATAAAGCACACAGTACAACTAAGAGATTCCAACTCCTCTTTGTCTGCCATGCCGCTCACAGTAGAGATAAATGTGTGGCTGGCTGACTGTTAACACAGCAGGCAGGTAGACTTCCTCTGAGTTACTGCTTTTATCCAGCACACTTCCAGAGCACTATGAAAGTTGATGATGCTGAGCAATTTCAGCTCTGACAGAGTTGCTGTAGAAATGCTGCCAACAGAAAGGCAATACATTTAGCAGCGTGCATTACAGGTGCATTTTCATTTGAGAGGCAATTACTCTCTGCAGTGAAACGGCTTTCTCACAAAGACAGCTCCACCACTGGAGGGCTGGTGATTTGTTGTGGCAGGCTACTTGGCAGGAAGTACAGGACTGATGTTGGTTTTCCAAACCATTGTTTAAAAAAAGGGTAAATTTGTAAGCAAATTACTCCACCCTGTCCCATTTGTCCCATCTGAACAGGGAGTTGGTCACGTGTGCTACTCTTACAATTCAAACTTGTCATTGCATGCATGGAATGTGCAAGTAAAACAAATAAGGTTGACATCAAACTCTACAGGCTTCACCCAGCAATCTCCGGTTAATTACTTCTCTCAGACGAAACCACAAAATATTAGTTTCTACCTGCATGCTTCTTATGGAGAAGAAACTATTCACAAGCTATTTTTTTTAATGTCTAAGAGTCGTTGCAATCATTGCTGTTGTGTTGCTGTTTATGAAGGGTCAGATGGCTCTCAGATTTGATCAGTAATATCTTAATTTGTGTTCAGAAGATGAATGAAAGATTTATGGGTTTGGACAACCCAGGCTCATTGAAAGTACATGCCTCTTCATACATTTCTGCTGAAAAAATGTACCTACTTTATACATACGAATAGCTGCAATTTACAGTTGAAATAAACACTAGAGGCAGTAAAACTCCCAACTTTTATTCCTTTCACAAATTGAAAACTAATGCTTTTGAACATTGAACAAAACGTCCCTCAAGCAGCATTATAAAAACAATGCAATATGTACCTGTACCAACATAATACAAACATGCCACGGTCATGTGTTTTAGCGCCACTCTCTGGACATTTCACTTTGAAACTGTGGCGAAACGTTTAGTAAGGTACATAATTACAGGATTACAGGTGTGTATGTAGAGGCATGTATTTCCAATGAGCCTGGGTTGAGTTTGGAATGATATGAGACATTTTCATTCTGGGGTGAACTATATAAAATAAGAGAAATATATTTATATATACTATGTTTCTGTGTATTAAATTTCAATGCCAAGTTCTGTCATAAAACTCTACATGGCGAAGGCTTACGCAAACTGATGATATTAACAGCATTAAACTAGCTCCAGCTGATCGGTTCATGTTTCATACACAGACAATTAGCTTGCTGCTTTAGATTTAAATGGTTGGTTAGTATTCTGAAACCCTCCACCTTCCCCAGCTCCACCTGTAAAGGTCTGCCACAGCCTTTTAGCACTTTTCTTTTTACTTTATGAACGGAATGGTTCTTGATAAAGGCTAGTACCAATTTCAACATGCACACTGTATTTTTCATATTCTTGTTCTGAAAATATTCCACACTTGAAAATCTTCATTTAATTCTCAACAGACCCCATCTGATAGAACCGGTTTGAAATATGCCAAAAAACCACATATCTACATTGCTATCTGTAGGCAACCAGTTGAGCATAAACCAATCTTGCACATGGCCCTTGTGATTGAAATCTGTATTTTCTATTACCTCTCTGTAAACAGATGGCAAGCAGCTTTGAAAATGCTGCGTCCCTGGTTCCTTCCAGTAGGATGAAGTATATCGAAAGGGGTTTTCTCTGTAGTGGTACGGAAATGATTACCCCCCAATCTGTCTTAGAGCTGCAAAGCTTCCCCATGGACTGCCATGACAGCTAGGCTCAGAGGATAAAAATGAACATTTTTCACCACGGAAATTGCCGGCGTGGTGAGATACGGATTTACGTTAATTGACAGATGATGTGTTTCCACAGTTCTTTATGAACGTTAATTGAAACGAAAGCGGGACTGTGAACCTTTGACCTTGAAGCATGCTTCATAATAGTGAGGCATGACCAGGTATAAGAGACAGATTCGTATTACAACACACACAATACTGAAAGGCACTTGAATTAAAAAATACGAAAATATATTCATGCACTCAATTTCCACACAGTGTTTGAGAAGCATTCTCTATTTATCCAAGAGTTCTATTAAATCTCTACATGGTTGCTGCTGATTACGGCTTACCCTGGGACACCCAAGACATGTCATACACAAGGTAGACATTTCATAAATCATTTAATTAGGATTCCATTAGTGAATTAATCTGCCAGCTGCATGCCGTGATAAGACAGTTCACCAGAGGGTGTCCGGAGAATTTACTCATGTCTGTCTGTATCTAAAATGGCCTGCCTGTCACAGTGCTGTGGGGTTTGGAAGGCTGTTCTTGAAAATGACTTGCCTTATGAATGTTCACCTTACGCTGCAGTGACAGCGGGCAGATTGCTCTCCGTTGCGTGCTGCCAAAGCCGTGCGACTAAAACGCTCATCACAATTCTCCTATCTGGAGGAATTGGAAAGGCATGAAATCAGGGTCAGGTAACATCAAGCGATTTGTTTACTTACAGATTCTTCAATCCAGGGGTGGAAAGGAGATTTTAGAATCATTTTAGATTTCATTTTTTCTTCACTATGTTGTAGTAGAGAAAGGTTATAAATAGCAGATAAATGCTCGTAGAAAATGTGCCAGTGACATGAATTCAGGAGTACATGGCTGACTCAGATGAAAGACAGAAACATATTGCCAGCCAGGATTAAAAAAGGGGGAAGGGGTATCTCCAAAACACAGTCTGCCAGTGAAAGGAATGGTCATAAATTTGTAGGTTTTGAGCTGAGTTAATTTCCATTCTTGTCTATCATTGTAAAGACTGAGGTGAATTACGACTATATGTTTGCACATCATTGTGGTTGTAATTTTGAAGCGTGGAGCCAGCACACAAACCGCCACTTACATACAACTCTTGTCGAAGTCCAACTCAATCCAAGTTCTAGCAGTCTGCACAGTGATTGCTTCACCTTTGGATATGTTTAGATGATTATAAGTGGTTATAATACTTGTTGACTTGGTAGCAATTAAAAGTAATGTGCCATCATTAATCTATTACTAATCAAATACAGAAAAGTATTATTTTTTTCACATTTTGTTTTGTTGCTGCATATATTAAACTGCTTTAAATAAATTTTTATGGACCTTCAGTCAATATAAGTTGGGAATGTTCTGCATACCCAAACTATGGATGGATTCAGGTGAGTGGATACACAATTGACTTCATAAAACGAGGCTGGGAAAATAATTTAGACATGTCTGAAACAATCGTTTTTTATCACCTCATTAATAATGTTTATCATTCCTTGTATGAGTGCATAGAAGAAATGATACTAGACAAACATTAAAACACAAGCAGCTTGGAGGCTCCACTGTGATTATACACAAAGCTAGTCCAAGTCTTTATGGCATTCAGCCTTTATGAGTATGACATGGACAATTATCACACCAGACCCGAAAACCCATCTCTAACCATTCCACTGTACAGAGGATAGTACTGCCAGAGGCGGGCCTGGTCATAGAGCCATAAACAGATAATAACTTAATGGCAGACCAATTTGGAAGCAGCTGGAAGCAGGTCTGTAGAAGCAGCTGTTTTAACTCAGACATACACACATGGACACACACTGTATGCATGCACTGGCACACTCAAACACCACCACAACAACCACAAGACATCTGATATCTGCTGTATGGCTTATTATATTTGCATTTTATACGTGATTAGTGAAAATGCCTGCTCTTAGAGTAGATAAATGTGTGCAGACACACACATTACAGTTTGCTCGTAACCTCTTAGCTTCTTCATACAGCAATACACATACAGTGGCATGAACATACAAACAAACACATGTAAATGCCAATAAATAAATTATATTAAATCAACAATTATACCTATTTATTTATTAATAGTAAATAAATATATCCTCTTTAAGGTCATAAATAAAT